>CAJQZN010035595.1:0-27698 GCA_907164685.1 Colias eurytheme | reverse complement strand
GGCACCGACTTCAAAAATAACTTAGGAAACCTTTTCGTTGAATGTTTAAAGTAATTAAAATAAAAAATTAATATCATTATTATTATTTAATATTATTTTCTACTTTTCAGTTTAAATTTGTACATATAGGTGTCTTGAAGTCGGTTTTGTTTTTTTTTCTAAAAATTTACTTTATTTTTAATTTTTAAGTGAAAAGTTAGTGTATATAGGTATAGTCTTGAAATAGTTTTTTTTTTGTTTTTAAATTAACTTTATTTTTAATTTTAAAGTGGAAAGTTAGTGTATATAGGTATAGTCTTGAAGTCGGTTTTTGTTTTTTTCTAAAAATTAACTTTATTTTTATTTTTTAAGTGTAAAGTTAGTGTATTTTGTTTGTATATAATATGGGTAGGCCTACTAAACGCGCTTCTCAAATGAGAAAGCGTCGTTTGGAAGAAAGTAGGGACGAGAGGGAAGATCGTCTAAAGAAGAGTAGGGAAAGATTTGCAATAAAAATTGCAAATGAGAGTGATGAGCAGCGGGCGTATAGACTTTCTCAGATGAGGGCATACTCAAACTTATCAAGGCTTAATGAAAGTCCAAAAAGTCATGCTCAACGACTCAGTTTGATTCACGAGCGTTTATCAAACGAAAGCGAAGAGCAACGTTCTCATCGTCTTCGGTTGATTCACGAGCGTTTATCAAACGAAAGCGAAGAGCAACGTTCTCATCGTCTTGAGTTGATTCACGAGCGTTTATCAAACGAAAGCGAAGAGCAACGTTCTCATCGTCTAGGGCTGATTCACGAGCGTTTATCAAACGAAAGCGAAGAGCAACGCTCTCATCGCCTTGGTTTGATTCACGAGCGTTTGTCAAATGAATCTATCGAATCCAGATCGACTCGATTAGATGCTATGCGACAAGCTAGTCGCAATCGCAGGAATGATTTCGAACAGTCTATTAACATTTTTGCAGACGTTCAGTGTGCCGTTTGTAATAAAGCGTTATATCCACCACAACGTTTTAATTTATGTACTGCAATTTACAGTGCATTATTACCCGAAGAATTGGTTTCTCTGGGCAATATCATAACATGCTCTCGCTGTCAAAATAATATTAGGAAACGAAAAATTCCACCAGCAGCTTTCTGGAACAAAATGACAGTCGCGACTGTTCCTCAAGAGCTAGCTAATTTGACGAAACTTGAAGAACGGTTTTTATGCCGTGTTGTACCGTTTCTTAAAATAATGAAATTACAAAACCGTTTCTGTCAAGATTGGTGTAAGGGACAAGTAACTTTGTTTGCAAAAGACGTTGTTGAAGTCGCTGAACAACTGCCACTTGCGCCAAACCAAGTAGGATTAGTTCTTGTTGTGGAAAGTCTCGAGAACTTGCAACGCTCCCAAGAGTTTGTTGTGGATATGAACAGATTGTATCAAGCTCTAACCTGGTTAATGTCAAACAATATACTCTACAGAGATGTAAGACCCCATTTTGAGAATGTTATCAACATTTCTGAACTTGTTCAAATTTCTGAAGAGCCTGCAGATGGTGGTGAGCTTATAGAGTTAGAATCTACTCCTCAAAACAACTACGTCAATATCAATGAAAACGTTTCTATACTACACGGATCATTTCATCAAGCTGATTTAAGATTTGATTTACAATCTCGTGGCAAACAATGCACTGCTGTAGCAGCTGTAGCTTGTGCAGCGTTCTGTACAGATGAGCCAAGTCAATGGTCAAAAAGTGACATTGATTATATAGTAATACTCGGAGATAAGCTCTACCGTGAGTCCATTGCTTCTAGAGAGAACCCCGCAATTGGAGAAATTAATCCTGAATATCTTGCTGCGAGTGATCTTGCACAGCAAGTATTATATAACAGGAAGAAAATCAATATCTCTGTTACTGATACCAATTATAATGGTCATATAGATACAGATCGAAGTACTGACGGCTTCCCTAACCTAAAAAATGCTCTGACATTATTTTTAAGAGAAAACTGTTGCGGGCTGCTAACTGCGAATTCCATGACTGTGGCTATATATTGTAAAACTGAGACTGATGCTTATAAATATTGGTTGTTCGATTCACATGCACGTGGGCCTAAGGGAGGTAAAGCTCCAAAACGTGGTGCAGCCTGTTGCATGAAATTCCAAAATATAGATGAATTACATGATATAATCCGACGAAATTTGTTTACTCCGACGAAGAAAGTACCGGCACAAGATTACTTTCTCAATGTGTACTCACTAACTCCTTTGATTATAACACCGGAGAACCAGGCAGAAGAACGCAGAGAAACGTTTGAGAATCAACATTTCAACAATACTCAGGAGCAGTCAAGAGTAGTTCAGTCAGAGAGTCCTACATATACAATACTTACATCAGAAAAAGACAGTCCTCAAATATTTCAAGCAAACTCAGTCCTGGAACAAGAAAGACTGCACAGAGACACTTTGAGAACATCAGAGAGTCCTACATATACAATTCCTATACTAGAAAATAACAACACTCCTCAACAAACATCTCGACCATCCTCAGCTTCAGTACAAGAAAAAACACTATCATACATACAACCAATTGCCACTATAATTGAAACAACTAGTATGCTCCGTAGCATAGATGAAGCGGTCCCGGATCTAGAAAGTGTAGTTTCTTTGAATCCCAATCCCACAACGAATAATAACGAGATGAGATTAGCTGAGATTTCAAGAAAAACAGCGCCACCATTAAATGTGGATCGAGAGCGACGAATGGAAGAGCTTGCTTGGTATTGTCTTTTTCCTGATGGAAAAAATGGCTTTGGAGAGGAAAGAGATATACAAATTACTCCTTTGGACTATTTTCAGAGTCGAGTAATGAGCCTGGACAAGCGTTTCAATCGTAACGACTATTTGTTTTTTGCTCTTTCTATAGTTGAGTATTATCGAGCTAAATCCAGTGTTTCTGTATCATGCCGGATGCGTCAGGGCCAAGGCGAGCAGACACCTCAAGGACTCATAGATAACATGCATCTTACTATGAGGAATATCAGAGGATCGGCGTCTTATTGGCAAAAATGTTGCTCTGAACTTACTGCAATGGTCCGAACTTTGGGGCCTCCTACGTGGTTCATGACGTTCTCTTGCAACGACCTTAATTGGCCAGATATGACCAAAGCCTTACTCATCGCAGATGGTCGTGATGTAAATCAAGCAGAGAACCTGTCTTTCCCCGAGCGTTTACAATTGGTACAGAAATATCCCGTGGTTGTCTCTCGCCAATTTTCGGTTCGCGTGAACGCTCTGATGCGATTCCTCAAACGCGATCCAGACTGCTTAGGTGGTCCTGTTGTGGACTTTTGGTATAGAATAGAGTTTCAAAATCGCGGAAGTCCACACCTTCACATGTTGGTGTGGTGTGACAATATCCCAGATTTCTCGACTCAGGAGGGTATCGAAGTCATCGAAAGGGTGGTTTCATGCTCTTTAATGCCCAATGATTCTACATTGCAGAAATTAATAGAAGACGTGCAAATACACAAACACACGGCCACGTGTTACAAAAACCGCAACGATAGTCATTGTCGTTTTGGTTTCCCGAGGCCCGCATATGAGAATACTATTTGCTTAGGTCCTGATGAAGTACTATCAAACAATGGACGATTTTGTTGTTTGAAACGAACTGTAGACGAAAGTATGGTAAATAATTACAATCCTACTCTATTAAGTCTATGGAAAGGAAACATTGATGTGCAGCCGTGCGGTAACGTAACAGCCGTTGCATACTATGTTGCTAAATACGCAAGTAAATGCGAGCCCCATGATACAGGTGAAGTTGTACGAGAAGCCGTTGTGAAGGCCAAGAGGCAAGGTGGTCCTGTGTGGAATCAATTATTTGCAGTCTCAATGGCCATTTTATCTCAACGCCTTGTAAGTGCTCCGGAATGCGCATATAGATTGTGTCATTTACCGCTAAAAATGTCTTCCCGCAAAACAGTCTTCGTAAACAGTTGTAAGCCAAATGAACGTTTCAGACTTCTACGATTCGACGGTGATGATACATCTATTTACAACAACATTTTTGATCGATATGTATTACGCCCAGATGAACTAGAAGACTTAAGTCTCGCCGAATTCGCTGTGCGCTTTGAAACGGTGTCTAACTTAACATGGAACGAAGATGATGGTGATGAAGAATTGAGGAGTGAAGATGTTACGCCAGCAAGATTTATACGGCTAAGAGATAACACGCGGATGCGTATAAGAAACAAGTCTGCAGTATTGCGCACACGATACTTCACATTGAACAGCGACAAGGAAGCCTATTACTACAGCTTGTTAGTATGTCATGTACCATTTCGTGATGAAAGAGAACTTCTGCTCGAAGAGGAAACCGCTGAGGAGTGTTTTATTAGGCGGCAAAGAGAATTCCGACCATTACATGGCAACGTAAGCGCAGAAGAGTTTGCTCACGCAGAACAAATTATACAACAGGCCCTTGCCCAAGCAGTCGCGCTCAACGCTGCCCGTAACACTCATGATGTTGATGCTCCTTTGATTTGTGGCGGTGAACAAATCGTGAATAACGATGACAATTATTGTGAAGATGTATGCGAAAGGTCTGCTATGCCAGATGAAGTCTTCTTGGGTAATATTCGAAGTCTAAACGTCCAACAGAGAGACCTTTTCCAAAAAGTTTCTGCGGCTGTAGAAATGGATATGCAGGGACAAGAAGGTCAATTATTGTTATTCATCACTGGCGGTGCAGGAAGTGGAAAGTCTTTCGTCTTGAAATTACTCGTGGAACATATCAAACGGTGTTATGCACCAACAGTTGACGTATTGCTCAAGGCTAAGTTTGTTGAGGTGGGATCCCTAACAGGTGTAGCCGCACGTCAAATATTTGGAAAAACATTGCACTCAATATTCTCACTTCCAATTGAAAAAGGAAATACTATGACGTACAAAAAAATTACTGGACAAAAGCTAGAGAATGAGAGACGTAAATGGCGCCATATAAACTGGTTAATCATAGATGAAATTTCAATGGTGTCATATGAAAATTTGCGAATTATACACCTGCGTCTCCAAGAATACAAAAATAATGACAAATTATTCGGCGGGGTGCAAATATTGCTTTTTGGTGATATTCTTCAACTCCCACCGGTAAAAGGGCATTGGTGTTTTATTCAACCGCCATGGTTTTCGGGCGAAGTTAACTTATGGCAGCAGTTCTCATTTTGTGAACTTACGATAAATATGCGACAGCGAAATGACATTGAGTTCATAGACCTCTTAAATAGCTTGCGGGTTGGTGAATTAACGACAGCTCAGTTGGAGTTACTTTGTGAGCGGCGACACGTGCCTTTGACAGGAGATTTTGCTGATGGGGTTGCTGTCCGTATATTCCCTACTGTTAGACAAGTAGATACATATAATGAAAGAATGACCGTTGAAAACGCGAAAGCGCACCGCATGTACACAATAAATGCTGTAGATGAGTCTCGAGAGGCGGCAACCTATGGTAGGAAGCCACCAGAAAATGTTATTCCTAAAGACATTAATAACTGTGGTGGTTTCTTGCCAACTATTAAGTTGAGTATCGAATCGCGAGTCATGTTAAGGCGGAATATTTCCGTATCTGATGGGCTCGTGAATGGTGCCATGGGCATTGTAAAGAAAATTAAATGGCCTGCTCTCCGAAGAGATCAATTGGAGGAAGGCGAATTGCCTGAATCCGTGCTTATAAAATTTGATGACGCGACTGTTGGCCATAGAATAAAAGATAATGACGGTTGTGTAGCAATCTCACCTGCTTGTACAACATTTCAAGCGCAAAGAGGATATGGAGATGTCGAACGAAGAATGTTACCGCTCATCTTAAGCTGGGCAGTAACCGTTCACAAACTTCAGGGTACAACCCTTGATAAAGCAGTGATCGATTTAGGAAAGAAGAATTTCGCTAAAGGTCAGATTTATGTAGCCCTCAGTCGCGTCAAAACCTTAAATGGCATTGCCATATCTGATTTGGATGCAAATAAGCTATTAAATCGACCCCACGACGAAAAATCATTAACAGAAATGACACGCTTGCGTGATCTTTCCAACAATTAACCTATACCCGGCGCGGCGAATGATGATCCCTATGACACTGACAATTATTCTCAAGAGACAAACTTGTAATGGCATCACCATTAAATTAGAAACGTATTGGAAGCGTCTAAAAATGGCATTTATTAATTTTTACGTAGCTTTATGCCATAACAATGATATTCTGTTGGAATTATAACAATTCTTAACATTTACGAGAAATTTTATCAATCTGACTTTACGTTTACGTCCTACAAAATTAACATCGTTGGCATTTATCGACTAGTGCGGAAAGTATCGATAAACAAATTTCGATAATGGAAACGAGATCACATTTGAATGGAACAGAAGTTCGCAGCATAATTAATTAATTAATTACCGTTCGCGTTAATTTACTTACCTATAATGATAATATAAGTTTTTTAGACAAATTAAATGGGGGCTTCCATTTTCACGATAAAATAATATACCGTACCTACACTGTGTTAAACGGGTTAAAAATTACGTGAAAATGATAAGGCGCATTTTTATGTTTTGGAAAACTTTCGTTTTACTTTAACCTACTTAATCTATGCAAAAAGTGAAACTGTTCGAACGGTTCCGAATACTGCTTTGTGTAGCGCATGTCGCGTGACTGTCGGCTGCCGAGTAGGTATACCTACTCGGCAGCCGCGATACACGCGACATGCGCTACACAGACCAAAAAGTTTGAGACGATGCGATGTAATAAAAGTTTCACTTTAAAAACTTAAATTAATACAACAACATAAAAGACGTTAAAAATTTTAGTTAAAAATTCATTTATAATATTTATAAAAACATGTTTACCGACGTGGCTGAATGCAAACCACGCCTTTGCCTATAAAATAGTAAAGTATCGACACGACCCATCATACGAGCAATCACTAAGACGAACTGTCATAGGGATCATCATTCGCCGCGCCGGGTATAGTTTTCTTTCAAACTCAAAAATTTATTCATTCAATTAGACTTCTTATAGAAGCACTTTTGAAACGTCATTACATATTTTAAAATTTACCACCGATTCGGAAAGCAGTATCTACGGAGAAGAACCGGCAAGAAACTCCATAGTTGCTCTTTTAAATCATGTCAGTTTTACAATTTTACAAAATACATATGTAACATCATAATCTTCTTATATATAAAAATGAATCGCAAAATGTGTTGGTAAGCGCATAACTCGAGAACGGCTGAACCGATTTCGATAATTCTTTTTTTATTATATTCCTTGAAGTACGAGGATGGTTTTTATGTAGAGAAAACGTAAACATGTACCACGGGCGAAGCCGGGGCGGACCGCTAGTATATTATAATAACATGCCAAAGAACTGTCCTGTGGTTTTTTCGCGACAACCCTCCATGGGTTTTTATCGTCCATATATTCTTGAATACTGTAGTACGCTCTCTGAACTAGTACATTTATTATATAAGTTTTAAATTTAGAACTAATAAACTCTTTAATATTATGAGGAATTCCATTGTAAAAGCGTATACCTTGACCCATAAATGAATTTTTAACTTTAGCTAATCGGAAAAATGGCATTTCAATTCTATTTCTGTTCCTTGTGCCATAACAGTGTCTATCTCCTACTCTTGTGTGTAAGTCGGCGTTTTTGTGTACATGCAAAATATTATTAAATATATACTGTGATGGTACAGTAAGGATACCAGTATTCTTAAAGAGATCTCTTAGTGAGTCCCGAGCACGTAAATTATATATAGAACGAATGGCTCTTTTCTGTAAGATAAATATAGTTTCTATATCTGCTGCCCTGCCCCATAGTAGAATTCCATAGGACATAATACTATGAAAGTAGCTGAAATAAACCAATCTAGCTGTATCTTCATCGGTGAGATGCCTTACCTTTCGGACTGCATATGCTGCTGAACTGAGCTTACCTGCAGCGGTGTTGACATGGGCTCCCCACTGTAGTTTCTCGTCCAATGTTAACCCAAGAAATACAGTCGATTCTGTAGGGTGTAATACCTCCCCGTTCAAGGTAATATTTCTGCTTAACTTTTTAACGTTTGGTAGTAAAAATTCAACACAAGTTGTTTTTTTGGCATTTAATAATAAATTATTAGCAGTAAACCAGTCGGATATGAGTAAAAGAGCACTGTTCACTTCGTCAACATTTGGGTCATGCCTATCCGCAATAAATATTAATGAGGTATCATCTGCAAACAGAACTATTTCACACCTATCCTGTAAATAATAAGGTAGATCATTGATATATACCAAGAACAAGAAGGATCCTAACTTTATTTTTTAATTTTTCGTGGGAAGTAAGTGTGATTTTTAAGGTCATAAATAAACGCTCATACTCACAGCCGAACTCTAAAAATGTTTATCATATCCGTCAAAATTGGCGGAATGATCGCGTATCCAACATACAAAAAGAAAACATACTGTCGAATCAAAAACTCTCCTTTTTTGATGTTGGTTAAAAATCTACTTACATGAAGCTCCTAGTCGAGACGAATCAAATGAGCACAAACACGGCAGAATTGCTTTATTTTATTACAGAGTTCCCATGACTATTTACCGTCTCCATCATCAGACCCTGAATACCACATAGGATCGGAGTCCTAATTAATTAGACTCAAACAGGACACATTTTGTTACAGAGATCCCATACTCCTAAACCATTCATCATCAGCTTCATCATCAGCTCAGCAACATCAGATGGTGATCATTAGATGCAAAAATCTACATAGATTAAGATAATTTCTGATAAACATTGTATATGCCTACAAAATTTGAGGGTTTCCCTCGATTTCCCCAGGATCCCATCATCAGATCCTGACCTGGTGACAATGGGACCACCTCTGACGTACGACCTACCAAATAAAAAAAGAATTATTCAAATCGGTTTATAATTGCCGGAGTAATCGCGTAACAAATATACAAAAAAAAAAAAAAATACTGTCGAATTGAGAACCTCCTCCTTTTTTTGAAGTCGGTTAAAAAATAACGTACCGTCCTATTGAACCACTCTCGGCACTTGTTTAATTTCCTCTCGGTCCAGAACAACTGCGATACCGCCAGTAGCACGTGTGCGTCGTGCTCACATTTCTTTAACGCGTCCACCTGTAGCATAAATTAATATAAGTAATCACATAAATTATCATAAAATAATCAATACTACAAACATTACTAACAACTAGAAACAATCAGCGATAAAAAACGTCCGTAGCAAGAGTCTACCAAGGACGGAGTTAGTCCGACTTTATCATTCGAATAAGGTTGAATTTTATTTGTGTTTTTATTGATCAGCTATCTTATCTCATGCTCAATTTCCACGCCAATCCAAGTACAACGCTCTGAGGGAACATTTTCCAACTTGACAGCGAAAGGACGAATCGAAACATCTGCGCCTGTGCTATTTCCACACACATGCAAACGACGCTCTAAGCTAAGGTTCTCCTGACAACCTGTACCTTAATACGTAACAAATAATTTATTTTTTTATTACACAAATCGACCTAGTCCCACAGTAAGCTCAATTAAGGCTTGTGTTGTGGGCACTAGGCGACGATAAATATAATATTTAATAAATACACATATAGATAATAACACCCAGACCCAAGAACAAATTATTGAGTTCATCACACAAATATTTGCCCTGACCGGGGATCGAACCCGGGACCGTCGGCTCAGTAGGCAGTTACTTTACCACTGCGCCAACCGCGTCGTCAAAACAAATAATATATTAATACAAAATAATAATTAAATACCTAATACGAATCTATTACAAAGCTTCGTAACCCTAAATTCATTAAATACTCACGCTCTTAGTTTTCCTCTGCGGTCTAGACTCCATGAATATAGCATCTGCCCACAAACGGCCAGCGCTGGGACATTCTTGCAATGCTTTCGCCATTAGCGATTGTGCAATTTCTACGCCTCCCGCACGACGTTCTAGGCGTACACTTTCTAACCTGTTAGTTACATTATATTATTTTTTTAATATTTAATGATGATCTATATAAACCGACTACAATAATTCTATACAAATATACAGATATGGGAATGAAAATACATAAATACACTAATAAAAGGTTGGTATATGTACTGATGCCACTATATTCATTAGGTACTTTGGATATCATTAAAAATTTGATATTATCCAAAGCAAAACTTTGCCTACACATGCATTAAGTAGCTTTTCCTAATAAGCGATACAACAGTTTCATCATTAGTACGATGAAACCAGATGTTACTTTCAATAAATGTTTTATGCAACGCCGCATGGACAATTTTGACGTTTTAATAGGCGGTTGCGAATCTAGTAGTTTATAGTACGTCGATGGTAACAGTATAGAAAATATAATAATTTCAGCATTTCAAGTTTAAAATATTAAGTTGTACTTACCACAATTCAGCATTCTTAGGGTTCCGTAATCGAGCTTTTTCCAATACTGATCTTGCTTTGGTCACGTGTTTGAGTTTTTCTTCGAGCCGCGACAATAAAATCCACATTGGCACACATGTCGCACACTTCTTTAGCTGTTATTAAAAAATGAATATTCATAATCATAATATTCACCATAAATACAAAATTAAATACATAGTATCATTTATCTTAATTAATTAAACATTAAAAAAAATAATCAAAACATTCAAACAAATATTTTGATACAAGTAAACAAATGCATTTTAAATACATGCGGCTGATAAATTGAAATTGATGTTCTTAAATCAGAATTTGCTCGTAATATTTTTTTTTTTTTTTTAGATAAGTGCAAAATAAATAGGTAATCGTAACGGTTGCCTTATTATAGACGTTCTAAATGAACTCCTTATTAGAATTTCTCCTTTATTTTTTTCCAGATTGCAAATTTTTATTGTAAGGTCGTTATTTTTTTATTTATCAAATACATATGTATCATCTATGTCCTAGCTGGAATAAACCTTTACTTTTAAGAGGGGGCTCCCTAAATTTTATGTGAATTTGCATTAATATTCTGAAACAGTCACACATACAATCAAAATGGAACTTTATTATTTGATTTATTGGGTCTCTTTCTTTCCATGTACAAGACAGTTAGACATTTTCGCTAAATTCATTTTTTATTAAAAAATTATGCCTTTTTTAAGGATTATTACATTTTATTTAAAATTTACTTGGACTTTATGTCTAAAATAAATGTTAACAGTAAGAAAATAATTTGGAAAATCCAAAAGTGCACGCCTCATAATTTTTTTTAATAATTATTTATTAATTATTATTTTTGTTTATTTAATAACAATTAAACCACATCGAATCAGACCCTGAAAAATGAAAGGGTTCTATTCCTGAGCATACTCAAGCGTAAGAGAAAAAAAAAGACTCGATTAGTAAAGTATTTCGGTCGCTATCGTGTTAACAAGAAAAAGGATCCGCACATACAGACACACGGACGTCCAAGACAGAACTTTTTTAAACTGTTTTTTAACTAGTTTAAATAACAAAAATGACATCAAAAATATCATGAACGTTAAAAATAGTGTTTTTTCTTAATATGTGTGTGTATTTATTATCTTACAAGTGCAATGTATGATACATAAAGACATTTTAAGTTTGAAAAATCAGATGTTTTGCGCGAAGTGACAGTAGTACCCACCTCAACGCTTCGCTTATGAGGCGTGCAATATAGTTTACTATCCAATCCCAAGGTATTTTTTCTCTAGATCAATTATTACTTTAGTTATAAACGAAATAAGAGAATTGAGACTTACGATATTTAGTTTTGAGTTCGAACGCGATCAAGCGCACGCTATATTCAACTTAATTACGGCTGTGTTAGCATCTAGCACCGTAGTGGTCTAACCGGTCTCTCAGTGCCAGAAATTATGTTAGAGAGCCTGCTTTTAACCACAGATTATATCCCCAACTCACCCCTTGCGAATAAGTATTATGTGCATCATCATCTTTGCCCATTTGCTCCTCGATCTGTCCCTTCATCATGTGCAACTTGGCGTAGTCGCTGAACACCTTTATAGCTTCGTCGAGTAATTTAAGCGCTTCGTCCATGTTGTTTAATGCCCATTCGAGTTTGGCTGATTTAATCATTACCTGGTAACAATTTGTATATTTTTTAAATCAAAAATTGGTAATTACTATGTTAAATGTTTTATTTGTAATAAAAATAAAAAAAAAAAAAAAATGCCTGAAGTTCAGTAGACATAGTTAACGTTCATAAGAGAATAAAACGATTTTGAAATATACTATTTTTTTATCATCGGGCAATTCCGGGATACGCGGCTAGTACAAGTTTTTAAATAAAGCAAAACATATTATTATTGCAACAAAACAAAAATCATTATCTTCACTTAGAAAAATTTAAAATAAAGCAAAACATATTATTATTGCAACAAAACAAAAATCATTGTCTTCACTAAAAAAAATTTACTATCTTAAAAATAGCAAATAAAACACTAAAAATAATTGAAATTGAATTTTAGAAGACCCAATACCATAGACACTCACCCGTGGCGTGGGCGCAGACGCTCTAGCCTTAGCGAGCAGCCGTCTCGCTCTATCGTACTCTTTGTTCTCGCTCTCGAGCTTGACAGCGGCCAACCAGATCTCTTCCGAGTTCGGGTTCGCTTGGAAAGCGAGGGATAGAATACCTCTTGCTGCTGGTACGTCACCTGTTAAAGGAATATTTTATAATTATGTATCGACGAAACTTTATAACATGATACTATGTTCGGATTGCACTGCGAAACGGAAAAAATTGAATTAGAAATTAAAGATTTTAACGGATTTAAAACGCGATTTCATTATATTCATGTTTCTTCTCCGTCCGCATCTACGAAAAACGCGTGCGTCTTAAACATGTGTTGTCTGCGCTGTGCTAGGGGCCTAAGAATTGGAATGTAATCCATCGTCCGGTGCGGTGAGGTGGCTTGAGACGTGTTCCGCTCATGCCGCCAACGGGAGGGAAGAGCAGGCAAACCACCTTTCCTGTTCTTGGCTTGCGCCTGGCCTGGAGATGGGCTGCCGCCGAGGGGGTCGCGGAAGAATTCTAACAAATACCCGCGGCCCCATCATTAAAGCGGCTCGACGGAACACAGTGGGGTTTTAGTCGGTAAGAATCCGACATAACCCACGGCTCCTTCCCCGGGGGCAGTGGGTTTCTTTGGAAGATTTCCCCACTATAAAAAAAGGGGCCTAACAATTAATGGATTAAATATAATCACCGGCGAGCCACTTGGACTTGGCGCCCATGAGCCACAGCACCTCGCTCTTGGGGCAGTGCGCCACGGCCCGCTGCAGCAGCGCCTCGAGGCTGGCGCGGCTGCCGTGCTGCTTCTCCAGGTACGCTGCTCGGAGCCAGATCGACTTCTTCGACGGGAACACGGACAGCGCGTACCCGTACACTGCGCGGGCGCACTCGTACGCGCCTTCGTTTGCGCACTGGTCATAGATCATTGTGTTAATACACCACCACGAACAAAATCTGTGTTGCAAGCGCGGCGGCGCGGGGCGGCTTGTGAGTCGTAGATTAAGCGATGTCATCGACTCACCGCTTTAGAGGCGAAACTTTGTAAATATTTTGCCTATTACTTAACAATTAAGAACAATCAATGTAACAAAAAAAATATAATTAATCTAATAAATAAATTATAAATAAACTTAACAATTTAAAACTTTTCAATTAAAACCAATCAATGTAACAAAAAAAAAATTGATACGTAGGTAATAGATCGATACGTAGGTAGTAGAATCTTTTCTAAATGTGTAAAATTATTATTTTTCACTATAAAAATTAACGTCATCTAATATTTACTATCTAAACATCTTTCATACCCAATGCGGTTTCTTAAATTTTTAGTCTATGACAAATAACGCAAAATGGCGCCCGCCAAAAATTTTGCTATAACCAAGTTTTAAAAATGATTATCTAATTAATTACCGATGAAAAGTTATTTCTTTGCACTTTGCCGCATTACTTGAATTATTAGTGCAATATTGCAACACACTCGATGGCATATTTGATGAGTTTCTTGGTTTTTTGCTTTAAAACAAACAAGACATGAACGCTACCATCGCGCTAATGCGACTGAGTGCAGTGAGGTCGGTTGACCTATGTTGAGCGGAACATAAGTGATGTAGAAGGTGTCGTCTCCATACGTAGTAATAATAGTATCTCAATGTGTTAATAAACATTTTTTGAATGTTAGGTTCATAGCCTCATAGACAAAAATTGCTCATTGAGCATAATATTTTGCTCACAATGCGTCGTGGTCACAGTAAAAGGTTCACAACCAGACATCTGTGTTATGGCTCTAAAAAAACGCTCGAGTTGCAGTTGCGACAATCATAGAAAGGTGACATAGCGAACATAGTGTTGTAGCCGATATGTCAACGCGTCACGCCGCGTTGTGGCAGTGTAGAATATGCATGACGCGTTCCTGAACATTATTTTGTCCCTAAAATATTATATCATATACCAAATTTAAAATAAATCTATATATATAAAAATTAAACCTGTTTTCCTTGTTCACGGCATCACGCGTGAACGCGTGATTTCGATAATTCTTTTTTTTATATTCCTTGAAGTACGAGGATGGTTCTTATGTAGAGAAAACGTAAATATGTACCACGGGCGCAGCCGGGGCGGACCGCTAGTGAATGAATAAAAAATCTTACCGCTTCCGCATCTTCCATCCAAGTGTGCTTTTGGTCTTCAGGCTCAATGCCATGTCCAATGACAGCTCGAATAATCGCCTGAAAAAAAGTGTTTATTATACAACATAAACATAAAATAATAATTTATTTTGCATTAATAACATTTTAGGGTGACAAAATATAAATATGATTATTATTTTTTTTATAAAATGTTCGTAAATTAAAGATTTTCATGAATTTTAAATATATTACCTGGCAAGTATGCACAGCCCCAGATTTCTCGGCCTCCATTGCTTCTTTGAACCAATGTTCGCGATTAATTTCCACACCGTTAGCGCTCAGCGATGTGATCGCACGATCTATGATTTTCTCCACCATGTGTGTGTTGCCTGATAAAAAAATTATGTAGGAAAAATAAAGTCTCATTCGAATACAACTGTAAAAAATTAAATTAAATTTATTTATTTTCTCATCACAAATGCACAATCAACACATTACACACAATTATTGATTGGATATGGGAAAAATTGAGTTTCGCTTAATCATAGACATAAATTAATGTTTATTTCTTTATATTAACGATACTATTATTTATTTTACTACTGTTGTATACTAAATTTAAAAATTTGTTTCACATATACCTAATTTTGCTCAAGAATTAGTAAAATTGTCTTACCATGCGCTTCTTCCAGCTTAGCAGCAGTCACCCAAATCTGTCTATCTGTAGGTATATTTTCTCTGGCTTTATTTAGCACTTTCCTTGCGTTTTCATATGTCTCCAACCTAGCCAAGGCAAGCCATAACTCCACACTAGTGGGACAACATTCGACTGCTCTTGAGAGTAATATTCGCGCGTCTTCAGGGTTTTCTAATTCAACGGCTGCCTTCCAGAGACGGACCGAGTTTGGAATGTGTTCGAGAGCTTTGCGGTACACGCGACGTTTCGCCTGGTAAGGATAAATTTAAATGATTTGTGTCCAATAATGCATTTTGTTTTTTTATTTGTCGCAAAATATTATCAATCGTAAATGGAAAAGCCTGTTGTGTGAAAATCCTATTAATTTTATGGATTATTTAAGTGTAACAAGTTATATCATCAACAGTCTATGCCTATCTAAGCTACTCCTGCTCCAGATCAACTTCACTTTTTAGTCTTCATTATTAGACTGCGAGCTAACACTTCATAGATTACACAAAATTCTATAATCTATGTCTACATATTATCTATGGTCACCTTAGGCTCTTGCTCCAGATCAGCCGCCTTCACCCACACTCTCACACTGTGCGGCAAGTTCCTCGCCGCATGCGCTATGACAGCCCGGGCTGTGTCTATGGGCTGTAAGCGAGCCGCTTCTAGCCAGAGCTCCTCGCTACTGGGGTTCACTTCGCAACCTTTCATTATTAGGTTACGGGCGGCTTGGACTTTACCTTTTATTAAGATCAAAAATTATTTTTAACAGTTTAAAGACAGGAAATGTTAATAAAAAGTATTATTAAAATGTGTAATACAAACAGATTTACCATGCGTAATTAAAACTGTTTGTGTTTGTATGTTATATAAGAGTCAAAATATTGCCAAAGTAATGGCATTTATGCCATTGTTCCAATGTTTTCCCGTTTTCTTTAGATTTAGTTTTAATAATATTTGAAGAATTATTCTATTATTGATGAATTATCAGGCAAAAAGTTCACAATTACTTTCAGATGATAATAGTCCTACAATCAACATACATAACACAATTATGATAATCTAAATAAGTCATGAGACAGAAAAATAATAGCAATTAAAAAAGATGTACACACATATAATTATCACATTACCTGTTACCTCCTCCAGTCTTGCACTAGCAATCCACGCAGGTGGATGATTAGGATTAGTTTCTCTCACAGATTTGAGCAAAAGCCTAGCCTTCTTGATATCATTGATATCCCCACCATACGTAGGGATCATAGACTGCAGATCCGTTAGGTAACCTTTAGGATCTACTACTGTCTGACCAGTGACTGAATCTGATACTTGAGATAGCTTCACTGTCATTAATGTGTTCCTTGCTTGTCCAATTTTTCTTAAATCCAAATCACCTAGAAGAAAATTGTACAAATATATTATAAAAAAGATTCCAAATGTACACAAAATAGATTCCAAATGTAGATAAAGTAAATAGTGTAATCATTCATATCTACATATTTTAAGTTTTTTGAAACATAAGACATTGATTTTGATATAAGATAATTTGGTTCACTAAGGTTTTTTAAACAGGAAAAAAATATTTATAAATTAAAATTTCGTATCACTATTCTATAACCAAAATTTAGTTTGTAGTTTATTAGAAATTAGAATACCTGAAGGTGTCAACATGCCAGGTGTAGCGACACCAGGCATCATAGACGCTAGACCAGAGCCAGGATCTATAGAAGTCGTCGACTCCCCTCCAAGGTTCCTCGACAGCACACTATCAGGTAAAGGTGTGAACTTCTCAGCCCTAGGGTTACGCTGCTTTCTATTACGAGCGTCACCAACTTCCGGTATCGCAGCCCATTCATCTTCGGACACTGTTTTCAATTCACGTTTGAGATCTGAAAATTGCTGTTGGATTTTGGGCCTGAAATTTTTTTAATATAGGTTAATTTGGGGACACTTTGAGGATAAAATCTTATATATAAAAATGAATCGCAAAATGTGTTGGTAAGCGCATAACTCGAGAACGGCTGAACCGATTTTGATAATTCTTTTTTTATTATATTCCTTGAAGTACGAGGATGGTTCTTATGTAGAGAAAACATAAACATGTACCACGGGCGAAGCCGGGGCGGACCGCTAGTTTAAAAATAAATTTACATGTGTTTTGTTAAATATAAAAAATTGAATGTAAAAAAAAATTGTATCTGTTGCACATAACATTAAACATTCTTTAGGTTGTAAAGAAAAGAAGTTTATTGAAAAATTGGCAAAAAATTCATCTACAAGTATTTTTAAGAAATTATTTTTGGGGTCTAATTATAAATAATATTACCTTTCTTGACGATATCTTTCCAAGTCTTCTTTCAAACGTTTTTCTCTGTATTCCTTTCTTTTTTCATCCATTCTTTTGTCAATTGATTCGTAAATAGCATCAGCTTCAGCGTCATCTTTATCATATGGATCCTGTAAATGTCATTTAATATTATTAAATAGAAACTTTTTAGAACATTACTTGCATGAAAACAGATTTAATATTAAAAAAATATGTAACACTCGAGGACTGCCGCAGTAAAGCTATTGCATAGCATCGCATCGCTGTGCCGATTGGAGCTTTTTCGTTACGGAATTTTTACATTCGATCACCGCGCTCAGGGCTGCTCAAGGCCCGCGATAGAAGCTATGCAATAGCTTAAAAATGTACCTTAGAAAAGAGAGAGCCACTATATCCCGAAAATTCATCATAATTAGAATCGTTCAAATCTTCATCATCATCTTCTTCTTCTGTTTTCTTGCGTTTAGCTGCTGGTGGTGCATGGCGGTCATCACTTAGAAATAAAAACAAAAATTTCAGGTTATTGAAAATATTACATTTTAATTACAAAGAGATAATATTTTTCTCTATTAATATAAAGATTGTAGAAGTAAACTGTAATATATTTATTACTACTTACGATACATCATTTGCGTCTCTAGCTGGACCAATATCAGATCGTGTAGTGAAACCTGTAGCGCTGAAATAAAAATACAGTGGGTAAATTATCGCATTTCATGAATTCAGTACATATGGCTTTTTAATATAGTAACTGATAACTTACCCTCTACCAACTCCAGCTACATAACCAAGAGGAGCTGGAATACCAAGAAAGTGCTTTTTGTTTTTATTTACAAATGCTTGCGGTGGCACAGACATTTTGGATGTAGTAATTGAGGAGCTTCGGAACAAAAACCGCTAAATCCACTTTCTAAGATTTTTGACAAATCGGAAAAAACGTTTTATTTCTTTGTTTTTTTAGGTAAAAGAGAGTAGAAAATCTTAATATATCAACATTAGCAACATTGTTTGGTGGCCAAATCAACAGATTCGTGTGTGAAGTAATAAGCGAAAAAAAAAATAAAAAAAAATGGATATAGCGGTTTTTGCTTAGACTATCCGGATTTATCGTTTTTTGAAAAAATCAACTAAGGATTTATCGCTATGTGAAAAAACCATTAACATTTTTGGTTAAAACTAAGTATATGAGGAATTAAATAATTAAAAATTAAAAATTGATATATCGGTTTTTGTCTCAACCTTATAAAAATCTATCAAATTTATGTAGGATTTATCGGTTTCTGTTAAGATATCAATTTTCTTTTACCTCATCAGTGGATTTATCGGTATCTGTATAGATCATTTAACTTGAAGCGCATTTTTCTACTAGATTCATCGGCTTTAGAACAGATTCAATAAGCTTATCATGTAAAATTATGCAAAAGCATCGAAATTACAAAAAAAAATAAAAAAAATACAGCATGTCGTTTATCGGTTTTTGTTCCGACCCTCCTCAATTAGAATAGAAGGAATATCAAATTATGAATGAACTGCACTTATTTTTGAGTTTTTACTTTATATTATCAAATAAAACGATATAGAGACAAAAATATAAATATGTACGATACAAATATTGTTTGACATTTGTTTCAGTTTGAGACCTCAGAGGAATAATTATTGCTCTGACTCTCTGAGTTTGAGACAGTTTGTAATCTGTCGACTGTCATTTGTCAGTTAGAAATGAATTACAGATTATTAACTAGTTTTTCGCTAGAATTGATCACAGAATATACGTATCGGGTTTCAACTTGGTTTCAAGGTATTTCATCAACTCAAACAGCCCTCAAACGTGACCCAAACCCTATCTCAAAACAACTACGCAATCATAACTTAATCGCTCATTCCCTATAATATTATGTAAAATAATATTTTATTGATTAATAATAATTATTACACTAATTATAATCTACAGTACGCGACTGTACACAGGTTGGCAGTGGTGTTACCATTTACCTTGGTAGTAGTCACAGAGTACATTATTATAACTGAGTAGTGGTAGTAGTAGTAACATGGTAGCTTAGATCATTACTTAATGATCTAAGCATGGTAGTAAATAATACTTATTACTTAATCTGTGGTCACTGAATTGACATTAATTGACATTAAGAACTGAAAATTGGTGCAATTTTGTTTGTTTCTCGCTCGGAGGTTTCTCGTTTTCGATGTTTCAGTTTTCAAATTTTCCCGGTTGCCTAGCAACAGAATATAAATATATTGTCTGAGATCACAAGTCACAACTCTTTTATTACCATTAATATATAATTTAATTCATGGTGTCTTCTAATTTATAATTCAATTAATCATGTCTTCAATATCTAGCTCTAAAGAAGTGAAGTCATTTGAAAATAGCAATAAAGAATTTTTACTCTTAGAAAAAACTTGTGAGGCGTTTAAAGATAGCGATGAGGAAATAAAAATGATATTTAATGAGATTAAAAAGCTTTCTCACAATAAAGAAACAGAGATGGGAGATGATGAAGATGTAGAAATGATATTAAAAAGGGCTGAAGACATAGCTAATGAAACAGAAAATTTACTTAAAAGTAGTCCAGTTGCTGTAAACAATGTTATTTCATATTCTGGTGATTCCAGTATTCCTGATATCAAAGTAACTAAACCTAGTGTTGAACCACACAAAGAAAACGACAAGAGCTCAAATGGAAAGGTAAGAAAAACAACACATTAGCATAAAATAATTTATTTTATTTTAGATATAATTTACTTAAAAATATAATATAAATCACAACCTTAGTTTAAATAAATGCTTAAATATTAAATTATGTCTTATGCAAGTACTTTGCAAGAACTCTCACTCCAGCCATTGATTCTTTAGCCACTGGTTCAATGAAGGATGTTGGTAGAATGAAGCCATATCTGCCAGTGTCGCTAAGTTCAATGGTGAAGGAGTACTTGATGCCCTGTCCTTTTGCCCAGTCGTCGGAGCCCCCAGCTGCAGGATATAGGACTCCACTTGATGATCCCACTGTGTATTTTGTTCCACCTGCTTGCTGGATGGCCTGCAAATTAAAATAATTTCAAAATTATGTCCAATTATTACTCATTTTTTATTCAAACTGCATTGATTTGCATGAAATTACTACTTCTTTTAATAACTGGTGTATAGCCGGGGTTGGTGTTAAATTCACAACATAATATTATATGTTTAATTTATTTGCTACCAGTATTTGATGTGTTAAATGAGTTCAACACACACACAACTTCTTGATCCTGTTGTAGACAACAAATGTTATATTCTTAACTATTTAATCCCATAATTCCATAAAACAAATTTGTGTTGCTGTCTACTAGTTATGGCAATTGTTTCCTTTTATTGTGAAGATAGTATCATGTACTTACAGCAGCAATTTCCTTTCCTACTAAATCTAAGTCCTTGTGATCTGGAGGGACTGCATTGTCATAGCCCCATGGGTAGAGGAGATACTGTCCATAGCTGTGGTAGGTCAGGTATGCGGAGAAATTAGCTGCCGAGTTGGTGATAAAGTCCTGTAAATTACATTTAGTTTCATTATTTGTATATTAAGTACCAGCCTGTATTTGCAAGGATTGTGATGATAAATAATTATTAAAAGTTAAATTAAGTCCATGGCACATTAATTTTTGCATTTTTCTTTTGCACCATGTATTATAATGATTTTATGGTGAAGGGCTTTCAAATTAGTTTAGATAATCTATACTAATATTATAAAGAGGAAAAGTTTGTATGTATGTATGTATGGTTTTCACGCATAAACTACTGGACCGATTTTGATGAAATTTTGCACAGATAATCTTTAGACCCTAAGAAAGAACATAGGCTACCTTTTATTGCGAAATATGTACCACGGGCGAAGCCGGGGCGGACCGCTAGTTACTGATAAAACTCTATCTTTCTTATCAATTTTATCTAACAAGAGTCATTAGATAGTTCTCAAGTGTTCTTAATTATTGCTGGATCACACACTTATATTTAATATTTATTATTTATTATGATTAGGTATTCTTGAGGACCCACTTCTGTAAAGATACTATACTTACTTGAGATTAAATAAAGTTTCAACTAATTCAAATATTATTAGCATATCTAAACTCATATTATGTACCTCCTATAAATAAAGTTATATTTTTACCGTAATAAATATTAACTTATGGAATAAATTTTTATCATTCTGTTATGTAGGATATTTATTCTGATACAACCAAAAATCTTTTTAAAATTATAGATATGTTGTACACGCTCCAAAATAATAATACGATAGTCAGGTAATTGCCCGATTCGTGTATATGAGCGAGCGAGATGTTATCTGTTTTATACGTAAGAGTGAAAGAGCGCCGCATATTATAACGACCGTTTAAAATGTTTATGGTGTATGAAATACAACCTATCTATCCCTTTATAACGTCATTAGATAGAAACAAACAGGCTTAGTTTGGTTCTGAAAGTTTACACTTCATGTACGATCTAAGTGGACAATAAATATATGGCACTTACTGCAACGGCCCTTGATTCTGGTTCGGAGAACATACGGGTACCACGGAATATATCGCTGCATGGATTTGACGAAGAACCCTTGCCTCCCCATCGATATCTGCACACAATAAATAAGAATGTGTATGTCTTGAACATATTCAGGGCGTAAATTTTCTATAGGTCCTGGACGAAAAGTACTTTAAATAATGAAGATAGCAAATTTTGCTGAAATCAACTATTCCGTTCAAACATTGCGACATCGAACTGGCAAAAAAGAAAACCTAGGCAATTTCATTCTTCCAATTGATACAAATAATAATAAAGAGTATGTATTAAAAGTACTTTTCCTCCAGAGCCCATGAGAATTTAGGTTCTGTACTGGCAAAGCAAGGCCACGACGAGCTCAAAGATAATGCTTACCCGAAATTCCTGTTGAGATCAGTACCGATACATTGTCTGGTGCCAATCGTTGGTTTCCTATTCTTTCGCCACAGACGATCAGCTTTATGTGTGTATTCGTAACCATCTGGGTTCACCACTGGTAAGAAGTACCTGCAGAGAAAGTCCCGTATAAGAATCTGTAACTCCTTTTTCGCTAGATATTATTGGATACTAAGATAATATTATGCTATACATCTGACAGAATGTATATTATTTCTCATATTTTATGCGAGCGACTATAATTATGTGTCCGACTAGTTATTTGTATGTTGTTTACCCCTTTTAAGCGACCTGTTTTACTATAATTTATAGAAAGTGGCTTTAGATTCGTTCCTTCTATGTTATTTGCCATTTTTAATAATGTTATTTGCCTCGAAAGAATCTACCACTGCCACAGATTTTGTATCGTTAATTATTCATAGTTATTTGGTCAGTATTTATATTATGTCCTATCCATAAAACAGAAAGCTTTTAATCTAAAAAATCGAAATGTTATAATAGTGGGTTGATTTTCCTCGTTGTACTCTCTGTGGGGTTTTACATTAAAAGACCGAGAGATTGTATACTTTTGAAAATAACAATCGTTGTTAATATTACTTCTCACAAATCACAATTTTAATTAAACCTATCACAAGTTTTGAAATAGAAATGAAAATGTATCTTAGTTGTACGTTTTCTTAAAGGACCTACCTCTAAAGGACTTATATGTATGTACCATAGGAAAAGACTTAAGAATTCTCTAGCCCGCTTTTTAACGATACTTTAATAGTAATGCTAATTAAACTTACCAATCGATATTCCTAATTTCATCAGATTCTTCATCGAAGTTTTCTGCAATTTGGTTTATTAGATACGTCACTGTAGCTGGACTAATCCATTCTCTAGCATGTATACCACCATCTATGAAGACTGCTTTATTTGTTCTTTGACCATTAGATATGCGTAGAATCTGGAAGAAATTAGATCATTATTATGGTTATAATCTTTACCATAACATTGATCGTGAACCAGCTATATTATCCTGGAATAAAAAAAAGGAACTATGGGTACCTTGAGCTCTCTGCCTTCGTAAGATTTCCCAATAGATTTTACACTGACGATAGCAGGATACGTCTTTGCTAAATAATCCAAAAAGCCGTGAATGTCTTCAATTCTATGATATTGCTTCCACGTCATGCGGTGACCTGTTAATGTGATTTGATTAAATGATATCGAAAGAATATAACTTATTCGTTTTTAATATCTCTCAGTAAACCGATCACAAAGTTATGTACCTATTTTTAATATGAGTTAATTAAAAAAAAACATATTCCTATTTCCTAATAGCCAACGTTATTTTCTTTTCATCGGCTTAAGAGTTATAATTTAACACAATAAACCAAGAAAATATCCTTTTAGAGATTTCTAACAAGTAGGTAACGGCCCTTCAATCTGCCAACTTTCCCTCTACGTAGCTAGCAACCACGACTGGTTATTCACGATTAAAGTAACTTTAGTTTATAGTTACTTTCCATGCAAAATTTCTAAATATTAATAACATACAACACACCACATATTAGAAACGACAAATTAGACACTTGAAGGTGCAAATGTTTGCAGTGCTTTTGAATTCAACGACGAACCCCAGTTCGCATTCGGCCAATACTCCATGGGAATGTTGAGGGAATTATATCCCATGTAGGCACCTATATAACCTACTCGACGGTGGTATGACCTATCACGCCAAAAACTGTAAGCTCTTGCTGTAACAAAACCACATCAACCCCTGGAATGTTGTTTACGAATAATAATTCCATATTTTAAGCTCTTGAGAAAAAGAATAGGATTATAGACAAGAGTTAACCAGGTATAAAATATCAAAATTTATAAAGGAAAAGACAAATTTTTACCTCTTCTATCTTGAAGTTCGATTTCATTTTGGTCAAGTGGAGGATTCTCTTCGTTTATCCGCTTTTGCAGGTCATCAATGATTATATTGAAATCAATGTTTTCCCTCTGGAACAATTTTGTCACGTTTTCTACTGCGTTTGATTTGACGAGTACATCAACGTACGAGTGGTTACCAGACCATGTTGCAATCACTGGATGAAATTACAAATGAAACATTAATCACTGAGTAATTTTTTAATTTCAAGCAAAGCAAGGAAGCTGTGTATTAATGTAGATACTTACAATTCCTCCTTCGTAGTCTTCCGAGTATGAGGCGCACACCGCTCTTTTCTGTTGAAACTTGCCATACTTGAGCTCCAGAATAGTCCACTTTGTCGTCTTTTTCATCTTCTGCAGCTCTTGCTATGATTTGTGGGACTTCTTCTTTAATCTCATCAACATTTTTTGGTGGCAATTCTTCAGCAATAGCGTTTACTGGGTCATCAGTGGTTTCGCCATCTATACGTTCAACATAAGCAGGTTCCTCGGGTTCACTTGGTTGTTTAACAGAATAAAGATCGGGCCATTCTAAAAATCATGATGAAAATGTATACATATATTATTAACGTAAATGTTCAATAGAATAAAATTTACATCAGATTTGTGATGACCAACTCTTTTAATGTGAATAAAAAAATAATTTAAAGATTAATATGAATGCATGTTCGTATTATATGAAAATAATGATAAATGAACACTGCCTATTTATTATTTATGTACCTACTTATATCCCAATTTTTCATATTCCAACAATAGTATGATTCCTAAATGCGAATTCATCTGTGCTATAATACCTATGACGAGTACAATCAAATCCTTTGTTTCAATGAAAGGACGATGCTTGTGTTGACTCCTATGTTAGCATGGTAATTTCAGATATTATCTTTGTTACATTGTTTATATTAATTGAGGTTGAAGTGCTACAATATTTATACACGGTATTTAAAACAATTTGCATACCATAATCTGACCGAGAACTGGTCCCCCACTAATAACCCAGAAATTAAGATACCTATCTTAACACTAGAGCGCTCGCGCCTAAAATTTTCCTTGAGTGCACGCGTGGGTTACATATGTCACCCATTACGACGCACGTTTTTTTTCATAAAAATCGTAGTTTAAAAAGTAAACGAAGTACTTATTTATGAATCAACTTTATATTTAAGTGATGAAACAAAAAAAAATATCAATATTTTCTCATTTTACTTAAATTATGAGCTAAACATAAACCTCTGTGAGAAGTAACTAATTTTTTACTTATTGTGATGAATCAGTTGTTTTTACTTTAGAAACTACAAATTTGATAAAAATAATCATCTAATTATACAGTTTAAGAATAATTTGTTCTTATCCAATAAAATTTTATTTTCAATAAAAAATAAGTATGGCCTAGCACTCGAATATGAGTATTTTATTTCGATTTTAGTTACCAATATATAAGAGCAGTAAAAAATAAAAGGGGTATACTTGATTTTCACTTGTAATTGTATGATTTCAAAAACTTCCTAGAACGCTCGCGCGGGGGACATGCGTCACCCATGTACTTTTATATTTTCGCAGAGTACACTTCGTTGCACCAAGGAAGCTGACACGCTGCTAAAATGTCCGGTGATTGGTAGTCGGGGAATACCTGAGACAACAACACTCAAGCACGATTCTTTAAAATAATATTTAGCAATATAATACACTGGGTGACCTATGTCCCCCGTGCGTGCGCTCTAGTGTTAATTTCTGGGTTATTAGTTTTCTTTTAACTCATAATATATTCATTATTTTGACCTTGCGTCGTGTTAAATAGTTTCACTTTTGATTTTATGAATAACGAAACAAGAAAGTAGTCGATTGATTTATTGCAAAGGATACCAGTATTGTTCAACTTTACGGCGGGCTATAAGAACATTTAATGAATCCATAATAGAAATGTTAATTAGTATGCGGATCTCGTTTCATCGACATGTTTAATGGCTTTCTCTGGACGAGGTTCGGTTTTCATTTACGCTAAGCTTGATCTTGACCAGTATCTAAATTCTAACGGTTGTAGAGTTGACACAATTTGCGATGCTATTTAAAACATAGATTTAACCCGTGACGAGTTTACTGTTTATTTTGAAACTGTAGATATACCTAATCTATGAATATTATAATCTATGAGTAGTTATACAATTATCTTGAAGACTTTTAAATTTTCCTAGAAATTGGATCGCTTTTTAGGCAGGACAATTAATTTATATTTATTTAAAATGATTTATTGCCAGACCGGAGAAATAATTTTAATATTGGTTATAATTTATTATGTAGATGTCGCGTTTTAATTTGATTTACTGTTGTAGGTACAATTTGTATTGATACGAATGTTACAGTTGCTCGTATATTATTGTTAGATTAGAAAATATTATTATATTGTATCAAATGAATAATTTACAGTTTCAATGGCTAGACATACATGTGATAATTTTCTTAAAATACATAGGTACGGGGTACCTAAGTTATATTAAAATATTGTTTCTGTTCAAAGACAAAATGATGAAGCTTTGTTTTGCGACATTACTGGCACAGAATAGAAATATAAATAAACAATTCTATTGAATTTCCGTAACTTTACATATTAGATTTTGGTCACGATTCTATCAAGGAAAATATATGTTCAGAATAATTGGCCCAAGTTCCGGTAATGTTTAGATGTACACGGAACTGTCGATAGAAAAATGCGCTTAAGCTTGTGGAAAATTAAAGGCTTTTTTAGATTTTTTCCCTCGTTTCCAATATTTCAAAATACATATATATCTATAATTACATGCAAATATAGTACAAACATAAGGTTTAAAATAAAGATAAGCTTGGAGAAGAATCTACTTGTCCGGTGAAAATCTACTCAAAATTTTCTTTAAGCTCTACGTTTAGGTGTCTTCTGTGGTTTATGTAAAGTTGATCGAAAAATAATACAAATTTCGCTTTTGCATTGTATAAAAATGTACCTAAGTATCTAACTAAGTCCAGGTACTTGTAATGTGCTATTATATACATCATCTATACAGGTGTTAATTATTATGATCGTGATGTAATAATAATTATGCTAAAATATCAAAAGAATATACTCATCATCAATTAT
>CAJQZN010035594.1:0-29763 GCA_907164685.1 Colias eurytheme | reverse complement strand
TCCCGAGTCGGCCAGCGGCAGCGCGGCGAGTATGCAAGAATGACTTCGCGCACACCCGCGTTCGCGATAGCGAGCTATTAGACTCCGCCCGCCAAGCAGTGGATTTTTTTTCGTGTATCGTCTTAACTTCAAGAATCTTTAGTGTAAAACTTGGTAAGTTCTAAATTAGGTGCAAGTTTAAATATTCAGCTGTGGTAGGTACTTCCAGTATTTATTAGACCACTGGAGCGAGTTCCGTAGTGCTAAGGAATTTGCATCGAAATGGGAAAACCGCGTCTTAATTGAAACTTTTAAAATGAAAAGCCCAATTTTGTAACGATCTCTGATAATAATAAGTGGCAAAATTTGGTTAGTTTGATAGTTTGATTTTTAAAGTATGTCCGTATTTACTTTGTAAACTAAAACAATAAAAATGTTCTTAAGAGAACTCAGGTTTTTAAGGAATCGTTTTCATTTAGGTAATGTTGTATGCTTAGGAAATAGAGGGTAATGTTTTTTACGCAGTTAATTTTAAATTATAAATGAAATGCTGAGTATAAGTTATATGTAAGTGTTTTTCTTTACTGCTTACTTACTGGTTCAACTTAATTACTAATATCCTATATACTAATATTATAAAGCTGAAGTATGTTTGTTTGTATGAACGCGCTAAACTCAGGAACTACTGGTCCGATATGAAAAATTCTTCCAGCGTTAGATAGCCCATTTATCGAGGAAGGCTATATTATATGCTAAGACCAACAGGAGCGGAGCAATGCGTGTGAAACCGCGCGGAAAAGCTAGTTAAGTATAAAATTGATCACTTACCTAGTCCTGCATGTCCGAAGCAGAAAAGGCAACCATCTGTACCATTTATAACTGCATGTATCACGTCTGTTAGAGCACTCGAACTTAGTTCAATCTGAAACAATACAAAATAGTATTAAAAATACTTTTATGTAACGAAAACATATAAAAATATCATCCGTTGTTAAACATGTATCTTATTTTC
The DNA here is from genome assembly GCA_907164685.1 of Colias eurytheme. NCBI lineage: Eukaryota > Metazoa > Arthropoda > Insecta > Lepidoptera > Pieridae > Colias > Colias eurytheme. Next base: position 28,772 of record CAJQZN010035594.1, on the reverse strand, counting down.
CTCTTTCATAAAGATTCAGGATTGAATGAAGCTTATCATAACGTTGTGTTTGGGCGAAACAAAATTATAACTTACATTTTTTATCCAGAAATATTTCAATATTGAGCGTGCGAAATCCTAGACTCTATCTCAATAAATGAGCCGATGGTAGAGTACTGAGAATCTTTGTTTTTCAATTACGTAATATTTAATGAACTAATCTTATAATACCTAGTTTAAAGGCAGGAGGAATGATAACATTACATGACTACAGATAATCGACGCTTGTTATAAATAGATATATTAATGAGTATGTTTGATAATCATTTATATATAAATAAATTTATTTATAAATAAAAAAAATTATTTATTTATAAATAAATAAATAAACAATTGAGATCAACTTATATAAGCCTACTTATTATTTTTGTCTGTCTTCTTCACGCCTATATCACTGAACCGATTAGGATGAAATTGGTATGAACATAGTTTGAAACCTGAAAAAGCACATAGGTTTTATACCGGAAATATCAAGGAAACGAGAACTACGCGGGGTTTCCCTTGATTACGCGGGCGAAGTCGCAGGCAGATTGCTAGTATCTAGTATATAATTCATAAAACATACTGAAATGCTGTTATTTAACCAAAATTAGGAAATATCGAAAGCTTTGGTTAATCATAATGAAGCTAATCTTGCCATTTCATTAGTCTCATTAACAGCAATGACACGTCGTTAAACGTCATAAACTAACTGATGACGTCATGAATGTTTAATATAGATGCGTATTGCATATTAATTTTATGATGATTGGACGTGATAAGTTATTCGGATAATATATTGAAATGCACAGTTTACTAAAGTAGGAAATATTAAATATTGATGCTAAAACATTGTGGTTATTATATAAGTAACTTAAAGAGAACCACGAAATACAATTTCTACAAGCGATTAACGAATAATTAGGTCATATTTGAAGATTAAAATAAAGGTAACTTATGCTGGGAATAAAAAAATTCTAAAAAAGTTCATACATACCTAATTATGAACTCACAAATTGTAGAAGAATACCTCTAACTATTATACTATTTATTTTAGTGCCTAAGTAAAAATGCTTCTTACTAGTATTTCAAAACATAAAATACCATGAACACATCAAAATAAAATCCCGTTTCCAAGAACATATAAATCATATGTAATACGCAAAAGTAGTTTGATCCAGCACACATACTAATAGATATTATGTTCTGCCATTTATCGTTGTCTGTCACATAGCTTACGAGATTAGGCCCGGCTGCAGTGGTTGCATTGTCATAAATTTTTCACAATATTACGTTAGTTGTGTGGACCGCTGTTGTTATTTTACTGTGAATAAAAGGTTGTGTTAATTTGGTAAACAGCGAGATGGATCTGGATGAATATGAGTATTGATAGATGATTTTTGTTTGAACGGTTTTTTAACATTGCTAAAAAATTGTGAAAAAACTTATTTTTTGAAAAGTTTTTTATAATAGCAATAGCGCTATAATTATATACAAAAAGAAAAATATTATGTGTTAAGTTAACTCATATGAAATTCCATGTACACATACCTAAATCAAAACAAAAGAATGAAATCATATTCATATAGAATGTAAACGATTGAAAAGCCTATATTTGATAAAATACTTTTAGAATATTATTTCACATAATAAAAACATTTTCACAAACTCATAATAAATTAAACTATTTAGCATTTATTAACTCTTTTTTAAACCACTATAATGGACAGAAATCTATTGTGATTTTGAGCGCTTTGTATAGTAACAAGTATGGGACAATCTCATCGAATATTCTACAATCTCTCTTCCTCTCAACCCTTCTATAAAGGGAATCTTTAATTTTCCCTTCGGGCCTTTGCTCTAAGTTATATGGGTTTTTATAGATTTCTGTTTCCTGGGCCGTGTCCGAAATGGTTTTTGTAGAATTTCAGTGATTTTTAAGACTCTATGCTAAGTATGAAATAACGTATGAAGTTTGTTTTATAGTTCAATGTATTATAAAATTTTATCATGATTGAATCAATGTTATTTGAAGTCTTTGTTTTGTAAATTACAGTTGTAAAAAACTAAACCGAGCTTATGTATTTTTAACATTTAGCTTCAGAAAACGTATCATAAATGTGTTTATTCGACATAGTGCTACTACGTACAGTATTGATATAATATCGACGATACTATTAAAAGCATAACAACTTTCTATCCATTTATGTAAATTCAACTTTAAAATATTAAAAGTTATAACAATTTAAACGAAATTTGCGAACTTGGCCCGTTATCATAGCAACCGTTGTCCCGAACTTTTGAACTCGAATTTCAACATAAAAATTCCATACGAATTTCATGTTTAAATTGTTGAAAGGCTCCGTTCGGGTATCGCTGCTATTCTGAATGCATTGCATAACTAAAATGTTGGCGCATTTTGTAAATAAAACGCCTTTTATAATCATTTATGTGATTATTTTGTTATATATTGCTTGGGTTAGGCATCACTTGCAGCTCGCGGTTTGCAAGTCTCGGTATTTTAAGGTAATAGCATGAATGAAGTAAGTGAAAATAGTAAGGTTTAATAATAATCTGAGTTTTTCCTTCATACTCGATTTATTTATTGTATTTGTTTTCAATAACCTTAATTATCGTATTGTGCATGTAAGTTCTTACAAAGTTAGTATTCTGTAACATGTTTTTCGTTATAGTGCCTTATGCTATTTGCAATATAGTAAAAATAACTTAACGTTTAGTTTTGTTACTTGTGTATCTTATGTGAACAAGTGTTCGTCTGTCTGTCAGACGTCCATTTTACTTTGAATTAGATGGTAATACAATGCATATCGCAGAATTTTATTTATCCCCGCATCCAGACGCATGTTTCACAATCGAGCTAGGCGTACAAGCATTAATTCTATATAATCCCAATAATCCTGGCCGCTGCATTAGTTTCAGCTTAATTTGTAGCTATTACTAATTCGAGTTTGGTTTGTTTATCGGCCGGTTTTACATGCGTTTGGGATGCCGCCAACGTTTTTTAATTAACGTTTGTTGTGTGAATTATACATTTTGCTAAATGCTATGTGTGATTTTTGTTATGGTTTTATTTTTTATAAAATTTAATTGACGTTTCTCTCTGATTTAATTTGTAAAACTTAGTACTTACCTTATTTTGCGCATTTTTTTAAGCTTTTAAAATATTTCATGCCTTTAGACATTGCCATTAGGACTTATTGCTCGTTAATCTCTGTACACGTGTTTATTTAGTCCAGTAGATATAAGCAAAGATCGACTATGCAACAATTAATTTCAATAACTTTTACGAAAAATTCAACAAAACGCCACAACAAATGAAGTCCGAATTTGGCTTTGAATGAGTTTATAGAAAATGCAGATAGGGTCAGACATACCCACATGGGTTTCCGGGCCCTTTAATCATAACACGAATTGTGGTAACATTTTATTCTGAACAATTGTCTTTTTTATTCGAATTTGTATTGACGTATTTAACTAAATATATGATAAGACCAGGATGAGAACTATAAACATAATAAAGGCTGAGAAAAGCGAAAGACGGCACCTTCTGATCAAATTATATCTCAATTATAAAGCATTTAAATTATAAAACTAAATATCAAATACACATAATATAATCGGCTTCACACTCGGTAGGAATTTGCAAAAGCATTTTATTAACGACTTCAAAAGATTTTACACCTATATTAGGATAGGATTTGCTTTGAGTAGATCTTTATCTATAAAAATATATATGGGCAATGGAACGTTTCAATATCGGTAGGTTTTCAGCTGTCGAGCCGATGTACAAATATGGATTTTGTGGTAACATACGAGTACATGCAACGTCAATACTTGCAAGTGAATTTTCAGTAAAAATGAAACCGTATACGGAAGAGAATTAAAAATGGGATTCAGGACATTCCAGTCTAGTCAAAACTCCTATCTACGATTTTTCATAAAGGGTTAGATATTTTCTTTGATAGATTTGATGTTATAATATAGATATATGTTGTTTTCTTCTCTGTTATAGATAACTACTATTTATTTATTATACAGGGCAAACGCAGGCACATATTATGCACGAAAAGGTGGCCTTGTTGCTCAAAAGCTCTTCCAGGCAACTCTGATTGTAAAGAATACTAGGTACTTAAAATAGGTAAAATTAAAGCGTAATTCGTTATTGAAAAAATATCCAGTGAAACTGATAGGTAATTTCTAAAGCTCTGACTTTCGTAAGACAGATTCAGTTTTTCGTTTTTAATAAGTACAAAACTTATAGAAATAAAAGGAATTTACATGTGTTTTAATTTTAAATATACAACAATAGCTTTAAAACATGTTTAAAGTCTCTTTATCAGCTGGCTTACAACGGTTTGGATTTTAGCCAAAAAATTGTATATGCAGATTACAGAACAATTAAATTTTAATTAAGTAATTTGAACTGCGTAAGTAATGAGAAAGCTATGTTTTTTTATCTTATTACTTCAAAGCCTTATGTTGAGATTTTAAGGCGACGAATTTAGAAAACATCAAATGAGTTTACGGTGCGATGATTTCAGGGTTTAAGCTTTGTGGTGAAACTTCAATAGGTGTTGCTAGGTCAATTTATATTTCTATTTTGTCTATTGTTTGTGTTCTTGTATGCAAATATAATATAATCCTATATATTAGGTACATAATACTTGTACTAATGTGATAAAAAGTCAAGCATATTTATTTCCACACCTCCAATTTTCAAAGTGTTTGTACTATGCTACAATCGCTTTTTTCACTAATACAAATATAATATACGAGTACTACACTTAATCTATTGTATAATATACCTTTTGTACAAATTAATCGTGTTATATTAACTTTGTTATCTAATATCTTAACTCCAAAATTGTATCGTGTTTCACGGAAACACTTTTCGTAACAATTGCTCAAATCTTCATTTTAATTAATAGCTCTCTAAGTCACCTTAAGACATTAGGAAGGAGATACTTAAATTATTTTGAATGAAAATTTTAATGAACTCCACCCATCGCTAATTGAAAACGCTTAAACATAATGGAGGGGCTTATCAAATTATTACAATATTAAATTAAGTAATATAGTTGAAAATAAATTATATTTTCACACCTAAATTCTTGTGGGAATTTAAAAAATAACGGGATTAAAAAGAGCTTTAAAAGCTGTTGTAGGAAATTTATTTGGGATTTTTTAGGTCGACTTGCCGGAGTTCTTTTAAATAGATTTAGTTGTAAGCGCTTTAGAATTTTCATCGGGCTCAATCTGAAGATTACTATTAAAAATATGTACACTTTAAAAGGTATAAAAAACTTGTATGTATAAAAATATCACTAATATGAGTGTCCCTATATCTATAGTTGAAAATAATGGATTTAAAATCCTTCTCTACTTTCGCAAAATTAGGTGCTATTTTGTCTAAGACATGGCTAAGATCTTTCGCTGTATAGCTTCGAATCTTTCCCTTTTCTTACCAATAACTTTATATCTGAAGATATACATCTAGAGAAAAAAATATATAGGTACATTCCACACTGCAATTTAATTATTCTTCCATGGACTTACCTGTGAATCATCCTGGGAAAATATAGCATCAAAAGCGAACATCTTCGGTGCTGCGACCCCCACCTTCCGATCTTCAGGGGCCGTACTGGGTGGTGCTGTTTCACAGAGCGTCACCTGCTTCTTGCGTTTGTCCAGGGAGAATGTCTGGGTCCCGCTCGTGAAGGGACCTTCGCCGGTTGCACCCACGCGGAGCATTACTTTCACCTGTAACAAATGGTTAGTTAAAATATGTATCATAAAACATACTATGTCTTATTTACATAATTCTAATAAGAGATGAAAGAGAACTTGAAAATAATATACTACGCTCTAGTGTTGTTAATATCAGGGATAATCAGGGATAAAGACATAAGCTACATAGCTTTTCATAGGTTTTTACGTAGGCTGATTTCAGTACTAACAATATGTATTAAATGTTTATTATGCTACTCACTACCTATGTGTCATATTATTATTAAAATTTAATTAGTTAAATAACAATAAAAATATATATAGACTGAGACAGTGTTTTATTTTACTAAAAGTATCCTTTCGTTTATTTTATTTCTCTACAAAAATGTCTAATCCAATCAAGATTTGACACAGATGTGTCAGTGTAACATATTTTAGAAGTTCCGACAAACTTCCCCTACTTATAATTAAAATAGTTGAGCAGTTAGCTCAAGTGATTAGCGACATAATTCACGTGTAAATCACTCAGATAGTAATTACATGGGAATTAATTGCACATGTCTTGTTATGAGGTTTATGGAGCGTATTGTTTCTACATACTAATGTACGGTAATCTTGAATGATTTAGATTTGTTTTGTTGAAAAATACATAGCTTTATGTTAGTACAATTAGCGACTTTGAATTAGTTCAAAGATGTGTGAATAGAAAAAAAGATTTTTTTTAATTATGTAGAAGGAAATTGCACTAGATTTTCAGGAAACGAAACAAATACAGGTACTTATGTAATTATTGAAAAAAAAATTTTTTTTGAGAGTTTTATCTTCAGTGCTTTTTTAATATTAAAAAAATGAAGTCTTAATCAGCCAATTAGACTTAATTTTTTTTAATTTTAAATATCTTTCGTTCTCGTTTTAATTTTAAATATCTTTTTATACTATAGATGGATACCTCTAAGGTTTTTTTTTCTTATATAAACATTTGCTCTACATAGTCTTCCCTCAGTAATAAACCATATTGGAAAAAAGACGTTCATTAAATTCCCACTTCTCCATACATAACCCAATCAAGTAATTGCTGCTGCCGTGTCTCGCATGCTAACTGAAGACGCACGTGTTCAGCTTCGTGATAGAGATATTACCAAATCATTAGTACTGCGAATTGTATTTAATGGATTACTCGTTAATATATTTATGGCTAACAAGCTGAGAAGTTCCTTCAGGATTACAGACATGAATGCTTCAGGAAATAATTATATATCTTTTAGGTGGAAGATTTTTAGAAAAGATAGAGTCTATAAGCTTTAGAGCTTTTCGAAAATGGTAATCTATCTCTATAATTGCTTTAGCTATTTGGAAGTTATTTACTTGTCAGAAAGTTTACAAATAGGAATGCTTATTTTCGTAATCCTTGGTTTATTCGTAAGGTCAGAATAAAACCTAGAATAGAAGGGATAAGGTTTATGGGCGATTAATAAAAATTATTGTAGGAAATAGAGTATATTTTAATGATACAATCAAAGTTCACTTCGAAAAGTAACCTAAATCCACCTAAAACTATCTGTTAATTTTGGAGTGACAGGTTGACATTCGCGCCGTAGCCATCTTTCAAAAACATTCCCTAAACGTCAAAACTCAAATGTCACCTGTCAAGTGTCACTGCTACAAGCTGCTACATTAAATTGTGACATAAAAGATATAAAAAAAACTCAAAAACATCGTTTTGCCCTAGATTGAAATATTGAATTGAATGCATTCTCTAATTATAGACTTACAATATTATTGTTTGATTTATTCTTGAAATAATATATCATGCAATGATGGATGCTCATTTACTCTACAATTTGAAATACAGAAACATAACAGCTTGAATAAAAAAATAAAAATGTATAATAATAAGATAATGTTGGAGAGAATTGCAGATAATAAAGTAGCTATTTCAATTTCCTACAATATAAACAAGCTTTCAAACAAACATACTTGTTATCGTTAGAAATAAGGTATTTCTATTTGAAATGATGTTTTCTGTGTGTGCAACCTTACGTCTGATTAGTTATTGACATTGCAGCGACGTGCAATTTGCAAAGCTTGTATACCATAATAGATATATTATGTAGGTATATACATATAATAAATCTGTAGAAGGGTCAATTCTGTACATTGAAAATATTGAAAAAATAAATAGCAGGGGGTGTTATAGAATCGATACCAAACCCAAATATGTATGTGATTAAAAAAATTTTTGTCTGTCTGTCTGTCTGTATGTATGTGAAGGCATCATGTAAAAACTAACGGTTTGATTTCGATGAAACTTGGTATAATTATACCTTATTATCCTGGGCATAAAATAGGATACTTTTTATCCCGGAAAAATACGTAGAAATAAATAAATCTTAATTTTTCCGCGCGGACGGAATCGCGGGCGGAAGCTAGTATTAAATAGATTTAACCATATATTTACGTATACAGTACGGCGTATCTTTCGGTCCGTATGGTACGGTTCTAAGTGCCTATTTCTGCACTAAGCTTCATTAAAATTGGTTCAGGCATTTAAACGGTTAATTCCTAACAGATAGACGGACATAATTTAATTTTTATTGGCATAGATAAAATAATACAATAGGAACTATATATTACATAATCCATACTTATATTATAAATGCGAAAGTAACTCTGTCTGTCTGTTACTCAATCACGCCTTAACTACTGAATCAATTTGCATGAAATTTGGTATAGAGATATTTTGATACCCGAGAAAGGACATAGGATAGGTTTTATCCCGGAAATCCTACGGGAACGTGTTTTTCTTTGAAAACGCGGGCGAAGCCGCGGGCGGAAAGCTAGTAAGTAATAAATAGAATCATGCCTACAGCATATGATTTTTTAGGTCGCTCATATTTTTCCGCCTCAAACATAAATTCACAATATAAAGCAGGTTCTAACAACAGTATTATCACGAAAAGTGGCTTTCCGAATTGTAATTCACTATATGACATGCTGAGCCCCTAAGCTCCCCTGACGGATGCTGGAGCTATCTGCAGGACGGCAGCGTCACCGGTCGACTGGACGTAATTTACTATGCAATATGGTATTTGGTATATTTAAGTATTTAACGTGTGTGTTTTAATATTATTTTGTTGGATAGTCTGTGGTAAGTGGAAATGTAGAGTTTTGCTTCAAGGGATTGAGTGTTGTCACTAGGGAAAAGGGAATGTTTTGTTTTTACGATATAAATGATTGGAATTTCGTTATGTAGATAGTTGTAATCACAGGACAGGACAAAAGTCAGTATTTGTCGTGAAGATTAAACTTAAAGGTGTGAGGAAAAGGATGGAATAATAAATATGACTAAATACAGAAAAATTCTGCATGTTTTTTAAAATACTGAAGCAACAATGACTTTCACATAGATAATGTTTAATTATTATTAGCCTTTTCGGGGAAAACACAGTTCTCTACATCAAGCATACACCAAAATCTATTTATCTTAAAACACCATTATCGCATGCGACATTTATATAATATTCCCGACATAATGACAAACAGTCTTTCAGAAAATACAAATCTTGTTGTCAACAAGTGAAATGGCTTCGTTATATCCGCCATTTTCCTGTTCACAAATACATGGTAGCCATTTTTTGTGCCGTTAAAATTAACCATATTTGGAGTTTTCACAAGCTTGCGTAAAAGACTCTACAATGCTGTTAAATGTTGTAACTGAAACAATTCGATTTGAATTTTAATGTGAAAAGATGACAGGTTTTATATTAAACAGTTTACAGTTCATATAAGTGATTGGGATAATGTACTATACTTGGCAACAAAGCTTTGTATATTGTAAAAGAGTTTTCACTTATTTTAATAGCTTTAAGTTAGAGTAAGTGCGTTTCGTTTAACCCATTGACCACCGAGCGGCCCGATCGGGCCGAGACACAATAGATTTTCTATTGTGTCTGTGATCCGAGGACTGACGGAATAATACACATTTTATCAAATTACAGTTAAATATTCAAATATGCCCAGTCAATAATGTTAAGACATCGAGTATTATGTTTTATGTACGTACTATGTATAATACTAGGGCTTTTAAAATATTACACAGTTTACAAAGGAATTTGATTAAAGCTCCTTCATTATGGATATTTAAAATTACATATTACATTCATTAAAAGTAAATAATATAAAGTTAAATTTTCCACATATAAATGCATTACAGTTTAATTATCTATATCCTATATACGTATAATATGCTTAAATCTTTAAAAATACACAACGGATTTTGATGCGGTATTTTAAAAGATTCAGTGATTTTCGAGGAAGTTTTTAGTAATTAGGTTTTAGACATAACAAACAAAGCCGCGGGTAGAAAGCTAGTAATAACATAAAAGCTGATTATGAAATGAACTCCATTCCGCAAACACCAAGAAGTATGAAACTTTAAACAGTTCATTGATACTTTCAGGATCTGAGTTGAAAGCGCTCATGCATAAAATTAGAGGCAGGTAATGAGACGAGGTTCACATTATAAGGGGGATCCGTTTCAGTGATCATTGTATGAGTGTGAATTACAGTGGAGATGAAAGGTTTGTTTTCTTAATATTTAGGTTACCTATAGGAAGAAAAAGAAAAAGTAAAAAAATGTATGAAAAGACATAGAATATATCACGCTCGGATATTAGGTATATCCTCATATTCACGAATCAATTTTATTTGAGCTAATTCCGTACTCCTTTAAATTTGAACTCTCAATAAGTAACAATCAAATCAAATGTCTACAAATAAACGTTATTATCATCACTGATATTATATAATAACAATTTAAAGTTCAAAAGATTGTTAACGTTACGTTCCTTAACGTTACGTTAACGTTTTCATTACGCTACTATAATGAATGTTTGTACGTATATGTATAGAATATACTCCGTCTCATCAAGATCCAGGTCTTGTGAGACATTACCGCCGAGGTACGCTATCACTAGCAAAATATTAATCAATAGTTTGACTCAGCACGTGTTACCTGTCCCTGTCTGAAATAAGAGGAAACTCTATTTATAGATTTATATTTGCTATAACATAGAAGTAAGTTATATTCTTTAATGTATATTAGTTTGGCTTGTGTCTTGTTAAGTAGTAACATTTTATGAATGATCACAATTTGTAATTAAATAATTACTTCCCATCTCTGACTTTCTACATTTACGAAGTTTTCATTGTGGTCACATCCATAATTTATTCTTACCCTTTTTACAAATATTCATAATCTACAAATAAAACAAATTTGTTTTCAATGATAAATTTTGACTTTAACCTAATTTTATCTGTGCTATAACTTAGCAAAAAAATACATAAATTTTATCCGTACTATGTTGTATAGATTTATGAAATCCACGCACCTCATATATTTTCCAAAATCACGTCATCCAGCGAACCCAGGTTAATAAAATCAGTCAAATGCCTGCAAACGCCTGCTATCTTTCTGACGATATTTTATGCCGACCTTACATTCTTTACGACCGGCCCGAACAAATTTGACATCACATTGACACTTTATCGACACGCACTTGGCCGTGTTTTTATGTAAATGAAAACGCTGATTTTCATGTGTTTTCATATCTTGTATTATTTTCCACAACCATGTGTGTTGTGGAAAATAATAATAAAAAAAAGACGGGTTGCACTGTGAGAGTGCCGGCAGAAGTGAAAACTTGATTATTAACGTTCAGCATGTTTGATATTTTGGAATGGTATCCGTCTTACGCATGGAATATAAGGGCTAAAAAAACAAAATATCCGTCTTACGCTTTTTCGATCAGGCCACGTGTCCTGACGCGAGTTTAAGATTTTATACCCAACGCCGCTAAAGAAGTTTTCACTTCAAAAATAATAAAAAAGAGTTTATTATCTCACATTGGTTACATTAAATAAGTACATATTTCCATTACATATAAATAAGTGTGAGACTACTGAGCTATGTGTTTAGAATATAAAGTCTGTTGTGCGTATTTTTGCAGTGATATGTTTTTAAATAAGATGTAGGTACTTTCAAAGCCAATGAACAAGAAGCCCTATTGGACAGTTTATTAAAATAAAGAAAAAATTACGGAGATTTTGATCTTTTTATTCTAGTTAAATTGATTATAAAATATTCCATCAAATGCAAAAAATAACTGTAGTTTTTAAATAATATGTATTAATAATTAATATTTTTATCAGAGTTTAAAATGAAATATTGAATTTCAATAATAAACGAATCAACACAGTATTTTAACCGCGAGTAAGATCGTGGTATGTATATTCTAATTACATAAATTTAAACCACCAATATGTATATTCTAATTACATAAATTCAAAGTTTGCATTGTAACATTACGAAATCTATTGTTAATGCAAAATAATTCCGTTTAGAAGCAACTTTATTGTGAAATATCTAAAAGTAGTTCAAGCCGCGATAACGTCCTTTCAATCCACAGAGGACGTTGTATGTTTAACAAAAGAATATATTAAGAGCAATGGCGGGAAATTCTAACTTTTTTTTACGAACGATTGTTCGGGAATATTCTATTTATTCTGTGTTTATTGTTATAGATTATATAGAATGGGCATTGAAATAGTTTCACAATGGTCTTACAACATTTTTTGAATGGAACGGAAGGTAATATAGGAGAGTGTTCAATTATTTATTAAATGTAATTTTACTTTTATTTTTTTCCGTAAACTGTTATTTACATAAAATTATTGAAACGAAATTAATTATTGCACATAATATCTAGAATATCAAAATTAATTTGTTATTAATTTAAGGACGAGCAAATGCAGTAAAATGTGAAATGGAAAGAAAGAATAAGCTGAAAATATTCAATACATTTTTTGCAACATTTTTACATTTGCAAGAACTTCATTGTACATACAATAACTTCGACTTAATTAATTAAAACTTAATCTTGAACAACATATAAATACGTGACAACATGCATCTAACATGAAAATATTACCCAAGTATTTTTATCTCCCCTCAACTTAACTAATAATGATGAACATACACCATGATAGTTCCAAAAGTGAAACATCTATTAAATGAAGGAGTAAATCTTGGGAAGGTTCTGCAATGAGTTATGTAAATCTTTATAAGCGGTTACGTGTGATATTGTATGCGACACTTTAGCTTCTGGCTTTGAATTAGTTGAAATGGATGTGTCTTTTTTTTAGATTGTTATCGGCCAGAACGAGGTAAAGCTTAGTATTTATGTTCATTGTTCGTTATTATATTCTTATAAATAGATACCGTTTAGTGGATATTATAGTTTAGTTGATATTTCAGTATTCTGGTGTAAGTACCTACATTTTCTTTCAAAATTATTTCTGTTTAATTCACTCTATCATTGTTGTAGAGCTTTTTTATGTAATTTTGTTTAAAACTGTAATAGAGTTATAAAATAAATACGTTTATTTCTAAAAAAGCTAAACAATAAATAATAAAGAACATAGCCTAGAATTAATAAGAAAATTGTTATAGTTATTGGAAATCTAGACGAGAACTCTAATCAATAAATGTACTCCGTTTTAATGTAACCGAAATCGGTAGCACATCCAGTACAATAGATGCATTGTCACGGAATTTCTTTGAAGATGCTATCTCAGTAAGTATAAATTTAGGGAGGGTGCACCGCGGGGCGCCCCAGGTGAAAATTATCAAAGGGGAGGACCAGATTTAAACCAAACATCGGTTTAGAGTTATAGCTTCGCGCCGTCTGTATATAAATGGGTGGTTATCTTCCATAGACTATAAAATATTATGAGTTCTGTGTCGCTTCTAGCGCGCGGTGTTTTATGGTCCGTGTAATTTTGGAGTTTATTAAGATTTCTATTTATGGGATCACGCGGTTTAAGATTTTAAATAACTACCGGTTTTATGATCGCTCTGCATATTTTATGAAATTTTATGCATTGTTAGTTTATAAAAATTTTGATTTTTAAAGAAATTCTTTTAAGTAAAATTAAAAATGAATAACCTGCCCATATATCTAAATAAATGACTTCAACAATATATAAATAAATGTAAAATTTATGTGTCCTTATAATTAAATTAAATCTACATCCTACATTTACACACGATATCTTAATAGTTTTTCTTTTTTACTTTGAAAGTTGTTATTGTTTCTATTCAAATATTTTAACTTAGTATTTAAGTTTCAAATATTTAAGTTTTTAATTACTTAAACTTACTGTTAAAATATATTGTGGCAATACTTACGTAACTTACTAACGTTTACTTAACCTGAGCTTGGGGTTGCCATACTAAAGGCAGTGTTCTCGTTTTGAGTGCTTGCTGTGATATAATACGATGGCAATATCAGAAAATGCTTAAGCTTTCAAGCAAGTAAGCTTGTATTTATAGTTTGGTCTATACTCTATGTAAATAGAAATAGTTGAATGGTTTGTTACTATTAAGGTTTTAATAAAAGTCTATCGCAATTCGTTTAATAAATAGGTTTTTATTCGATTTAATTAAAAAATCCTTCCTTAATAATTAAGTTAACAATATTTATTTTTCGAGAGCGAAAACAAAACATAACTTTTCTCCAATGCAAATAAAACCAAAAATTTCCTGAAAGGGTTGAACTCAATTAAAATAACGGACAATTGTGAATTAAATCAGAAAGACAATCTTGGTGCAGCCCTTAGGGGGTAGAGAATTGATAGTAGCCGTAAATCTGGGTCGCCAGGTTTTTGAGGCCCCAATAAAGGGCCTCTAATAACATTACAAGAATGTTTATTTGTTTTTATCGCATTGCAATGTAATCGGGAAAGACGCTTCGATGTAGTTTTGTATCATTATACCTACTTAGGTACTTGTTTGTATATTTAACAGAAAGCCTTTATCGAGGTGGTCAGTAATTGCAGTAATGTCAGCGGAGTTGACAAAAACCTTTCATTATAGTTTACATTTGATTGTATTTTAGTTCTAGTTTAAAGTGTTATTAATACCAGCCATTATTTTTTATGCGGAAAAAAGGGCACTATAGCAGCTCTGTTAAATAGTTATAAATCGACACACCATTTTCGAGTGAAATTTTAATATTTTTAGCCCCAAAGTCGTAAAGTTCGTCCCTGTTGAAGGCTGGATAACCGCAAACGGTCTCATAAAGTCGAGAAAAATAAAAGCCGCTCCATTAAATAATCCTACCTTTATGGAAGGCTTCATCTTGTGAAGTACTTTTATGGCGATTTCAAAAATTTTCATTGAACTCAAGTTTTTATACATACTTGTAGCAATTTATGAATAAGGTGTTATTTTGGTAGATTTTATGTGAGTTGTAGAGTTTGTACTGTTTTTTTAATAGAAATTGACTTTAGTTTGATCATCATCTCTAAAACTTAAGAGTTTACATTGAAATGATATTGTGATAGTAAATTGTATTTTAACAAATTGGTGATAATGATAATAGTCATGAGGTAAATTATTTATTGAAATATTCCTTATGTATCAGTTATTATTGCTAGAAAACATCATGGTCTTATTAACTATATTAGATATATTTTTACCAACATAAAAATAAAAATGTTTGAAAAAAATATTTCGAATTCTATTCCAATCAAAAGTCTAAAGTCGCCAGAAACTTAAGTAATTTAATTGTTCTCAAAATATTTCACACGCCAAGTGATACTTACTAATTATTAGCTTTAATAAAATGATTTGCGATGAAAAACAATCTTCTAATTTCATCAAAACGTATCAAGTTAATATTAAATTTTTATAACAAGATCCCAACGTAATATTATTGAAGCTAAAAATAAACTCATTTATAATTAAATACTGCGAGGTTTCCCAGCAGTAAAGTTTGAGCACTAAGAAGGCTCAGACGAGTCTTGGTACTAGGATCTTTGAAATAACTGTGGCTTAGGGTGTGTGCTCACTGCTGATACGTGAAATTGGTAATTATAAATTGTAAAGAAAATATAGCAGTAAAACTTGTGTCACGAAGCTCCATTTTCTTCTCTATGATATATCTTTTTTTAGGGACTGGGAGTTTTTTGATCCAAAAGAAACTGGCATTTCTGTATCAGACCTTTTTTTTCAATCTTAATATTGCATTCGTCTTTGTAGTCGCTTCAATAAACAATATTTATGAATGACAATGTTTGGAATTATTTACATTGTTTCAATTAGCTTAAACACAATTTTGGTGGTAATATTATATAAAAAACTCAGGTTTTTGTAATACAGTTTTAGTGGCAGTGTATCCAGAGCCTACGCGGCGTTAATATTCAACGGGAAAACTTGTAATTTAAATCACTAAGTCTAGCGACTTCTCGACTTTAGTGAACTTAGTGCAAATTGGATTAGCGTTGCGTGTGCACCGACCGAAGCATTTCGCATCAATCGATGCAATGCGTCCTGGGTTACCATGACGTCTTATAGCAGTATTACTTCCAGTGTGAAAAAATGACAGCACTATATATATGTCACCTAGCGCCATCACTATCCCACACTGGAGATAACACTGCTTTAAGTCATCATGGTAATTTCTTAGTTAAATGGCAATTTTAGGAGTCTTCTATTACTTTCTAGAACCTTTAATTTTAGCAGTCAGAGGAGCATCAGTGACAGACTTTTGGTAAACATTTTTATAACCATGTCATTCATCAAACGAACACTTCGTGATTCAAATCCAGCTAAATGAAAATGCCGTTAAACAATTATAAATTACGCTTATCTGAAGACATCAAATAGAGTATTTTTCGAGATTCTTTAGGAAGAAATGAAATGCTTACAAACTCGTACTATTCATGTGATTTATTCCAATAAGACTTTCTTTCTCGTCTGTATTCAATAGTCTCATACACGAGATAGTACACATAAAAAGTCTTATCCCATAAACAGTCATAATATGAAACCTTGACCTCGACTTACACTATTTTACTTCCATTTATATCTCTGAAAATATGAACTTATGAGCTTTTCATATTGTACTACACCTTTTAACTATTTTCTTGTACTTATAAGAAGAACATATTCAATATTTTATATGTACCTACATAATTGATGCGTTGGTCAACAAACACACATACAAAATGTTCTGATGTATAATAACTATAAAAGAGTAATGACGTTAAAAAACATAGAGTTATTTTATGCGAATAATTTGAAAAGTTGGGAATTTCACCAGAAGATCGTAGTACATAATATAATATACATTTTATGAAAATCATGGTTCATATACTTCCTCATAGTTCCACATGAGACAATTTATTCGTGCTTCCAAAACCGTGACTCCCGCGAATGTCGTACATTATGTACCATGAAGGAAAACGCCTAGTATGTCCGGATGCGACATGGCATATGTAGGCGCGTCACGTTTGAGCAAAATCGATTGGTGAATCTTGAAGAAATATGCCAGTTTTGTAGCTTTATGCGTGACTTCGCTTGTACTTCGTTAAATATCTATTTCAATTGAATGCTAGAAGCGATAAAGCAGAATAACACATGGCAATTTTAAAAGGTTATAGCCGATTGTTCATCAAATTAGACAGGCATTAGAAAAATGATTATGGGATTGATTAAAGACCCTCTTGCACGATGTTCAGAGTACCTTTGCTGAGTTTTTATTAAAGGAAGTAATATTAATATACAAATCAAAACAGTATCATAATTATTACACGTAACGTATTATATCTTTTTACCATTCGAGTACTGTTAGCTGAATTTTATAACGAAGCAGAATTTACAATTTGAACGAAATATTGCAACCATTTTAATGATTTTTAACCAAATACCAAGACTGTTTGAAGGTTTGTTAGAATTAAAAGCGAAAACGGCAAAATATTTAATCAGAGGGACGGCGCCTCATTAGGAGAGTGGTGCTCGAGTGTGGAGACACCTTAGCAACGAATCATTAGTATATCTTGATGTTTTATTGAGGAATTTTTATATTTCATTTAATGTTTTTTTTATTATTTGCCAGGTTTGTAGGAAAATACGTTGTTGCTTTTAAAGATAACTAGTGGTCCGCCCCGGCTTCGCCCGTGGTACATATTTAGTATCCTATTTCCTTCTCCTGGCTCTAAACTACCTCCCTGCCAATTTTCAGCTAAATCGGTTCAGCCGTTGTTGAGTTATAAGTGGAGTAACTAACACGACTTTCTTTTATATAGGTATATAGATTTTATATGACTTTGTGGTGATATTATTATAATTATAATAAAAGCTGTGTGTGAAGGATTATCAGCATTATTATAAGAAATATGATTAGTACTAGTTTCGAAGCCTATAAAATGTAGTGATTGATTATTTTTCGACCTTTTCGTCAAGAATTTAAAGAGAAACCTTTAAGATTTTTTTGGCTGAGACATCATTTTCCCATGTTGATTTATGTAGTTCTTTAAGCAAAGTGTCACATAAAACGCATCTAAACCCAAGCCAGATTTATTTTATTTACATTGAAAAGTAAAGTATTGCGAAACAGTCGAACTTTGGAAAAGTCGCTGTTACCTAACTGTATCGTGACTCAACAAAGCGGGAACACTTCTTGTGCCACAAATTAAACAAGTTGGAATCCGAAGTGACTCCGAAAAGTTAATAATTAGTTAAACGATTCCAATGTTTAATTGCGTGAATAGCAAGTTTTGTTGCGTTTTTGCTTGCCTATTCTTTGATTAATAACGGGGATAGAATATAGAGAAACTAATTAGTTTCTCTATATTCTATCCGAAATCATATCAGAAAAATTTTTCTACCTGAAAATCTACTTTAAAATGCAATTTTTATGTGTTTGTAATATAGCGTTAGCGGCTTTATAGATTTGGATTAAAAGAAGATAAAGGAAATTAAATGATACATCGCTTGTAATTAGTAGATCAAAAATAAATTGTATCAGCCAATATATTTTGTTAGAAAACTTGATTGTACCTGTGGCTGTACCTACGATCTTGCATCATCAAAAGTTCATGTAATTTGAATGAAATAGTTGTTTTTTAGTTTCTATATTAACAGAATATGGCTTGATGTTTTAACTTTTCTCAAAGTCGGTCAAATACAAATTAATTTATAACAAACTAACAAAATAACCGTCTTACCTACAACTCCTTATAATTTGGAAAGAACAGGCGGTGCGTGGAAAGTTGACAAAAATACGTGCTCTGGGTGTCGAGTAGGAAAGTTTGGGGCCAGTTGAAAAACGTCTGAAAACTTGCAAGAAGTTTCGAGAAAATTTCATGGTGCGAAGGATCCTGAGGTGGTCGTTTGTAACTCGCTTCTAATTCGGTAATGAGTAATGTAACAAGTTTTGAGTGGCAATGGAGCTCCAATATAGCTATATTTCGATATTTTTGGGGAGGATTTTGTATTGTCGTATTATCAGTGTGGCGTATCTAGTAGTGTGGCGTATTCTATGTTATGTAATATAGTAATTTAATCTTATTATTTTCTGCCGCTTTTGTATGACTAAGCAGCAAATTTAACAGAGGATATGGTTGATATTATATACGGAAACACTAAAAAAAGTTTCGTATATACATATAAACTTTTACGATTAACTTGACTGGTCCTTATAAAATCTTAAGACAAGTTGAGATCATAAAAGAAGACATAAAATAATTTAATCAACGGCACTCAACTATAAACAAAACGCTATAATATAAAGCGGTGAACACAAGCGCGATTTACGGCGCGACTAAAAACTTGTATCGTTAATAAGTTTTGTCGTATGTCGTCGCAATTTGCTGCCATCGCTGATGTTACGAGCGAATAAGTTGTACGCATGTACAGTTAAGAGAAGAAGTGAGATTAATATATATTGTAAAAAGGGTTTTTTAAGAATACTCGAATCCTGATCTCATAGTTTATTAAAGTGATATTTATCAGGTGTAAAATCAATTATTAAACAAGCAATAAAAATGTTAACACGAAGCTTCGACCTTAAATTCATAGTATACAGTAAAAACTTCTATCTGCGTTGTGGAGAAACCTAAATGAAATTCCATATATTGCACTATACGCCAACTCAATAAAGATAATACATGCACTGACACACAGTTATATTTCAAACACAACACAAACATTTTAATTGCTAACTTTCTAACTTTCAGCACTTTAGTACTATCATTAACTTTAAAGGATCAATTACATAAATATCCACGTTTAATCGGCTAAATGAATTACGTGACTAAGTATACTAACGCATGCAACGTGATACACAGAGGGACAGAACAAATGTTACACGCTATCATTACTGAGTGACCAATGGGGCGTGCAACAAAGAAATTGTTCCAATTGTGGCCGAACAACATGAGTTCTCTGGCTGGGACGTGTTTAATATTCTAGAAGTTAATGTCGTTAGCGAAGACGCGAAATTTATGCGCCAGTGTGGAGTTATCTTTGGTTAATTGCTATGAGTGAGTTCATTTGTGATGCTCATATTTAGTTAGACCGTATTGAACATAGGATACAGTTGATGATGGGTTACATAGGTCGTATACAAAAATAACAACTACATTTTTAGGAGATTACCAAACATGAATTAAAATCTGTTATAATTATGCCTGTAGACATAATATTATCTCTTTCTTCTTTATGTTTAGATGATTTTGCGTTAAAACTCACTATAAAACACAATGAAATATTTTTCAATATACATACTATTATATAACTAGAAAGATGTGTAATGCCAGCCATTTTGCAGGATATTATACTGCGTAAGCGTAATTATGTAAGAAAGCACATTACAAGTAGGACAAGATTCATAATAATAAGAAAACAATCTCAGCGCTAATTAGTTTTTAAAAACGTAATAAGAACGAAAGTAGAACGCATTTACATAAACAAACAACGCAAGCTATTAGCAACATAAATACAGTGGCGGACATGAAAACTCCATAACTATGCTTTATTTAAATTTATTGTGCTACACTTTAATATACTTGCGTATTCTGTCGGGACGGTGAACTTTGCGGGCAGAGTTCACACTTCTAGCTAGTAATAATGTGCGCGAATACAATTTGGTGCTCTGCTGAATTGTTTGACCTGTTTGGGGACGCATTTTAAACATTTTTACGCGTGTGTTTGATTGACAGTTTCGGAGGTTAGGTGATGAACGAGTGGTATTTGCTTGTGAAGGGTAATTACATACTATTTTACAAGAACATACGAGCTGATAAAAAATACAATTACCACATTTTGTTCATGTAAAATTTTATCAGCGTTTAGGAATAGTAATTTTAGTAACATCTTGTATTTTCTTCGTTACTAGATAAGGCTTCAAAACTTAATAATTTATAATGAATATTCACCAAGTTTCCTTTCCAAGCAGATTAAAATCAACAACAGCCAGTATAATAACTAAAATATAGTACACATAAGAGGATCCGCTCAAAGTGGCCGTCAGTGGCCTGCCAATAAGCTAGGAGGCAATTGTCGGCCAATCGATACTTAGTCTATACTCTATAGCTTTGTAAAGAATCCCTTTTTGCTATCGACAGATTTGTTTACAGTGTAATTAACTAAATATCGTTGCTTTATAAAGTGTTTTTGTACTAAAATTTAATGTAAAGCAGCTTAACGGAGAAATAGATACCGTTCCGTGTTTCATTAATTGTAATATTTTAATTATTTTACATAACGAGCAAAATAAAGATATCTTATTTAATTGAATTAGATTTGATTTGAATCCTGCTATTTGGGATAAGTAGTAATTTAATAAAAGAATATAAAAAAATCAATTATTCAATCATTTATTGTCATCATCATCATCATTAAAAAATATACTGCCTTAAAATACGGCCTACTCTGAAAATGTTTTGTCAACGTAAAAAGAAACAAGTTTCTCCAAGGACTGTTATATTTCTTTGACACAATACAACACTTTTGCAAAACTTGCAAACTGTATTGATAAAAAAACGCAATCCGTTCGCCGGTGGAAAACTTCGATTGCAAGCTTGCAAAAGGAGGTCAAATAAGTCATATTGTTGTCTATTAACAACAATACAATAAACAATACAGCCTTTGAACCGTGATTAATGGCTCTGTTTTTACTCAGATGCCGTTTTTGTAAAGATGTCAGCGGAAATAGGGCAGTGGTGCATCAATGCTTCGTTTTTACTCTATACTATGGTTTTTATGTATTGTTTGCAATGTTGAAGCTAGAATGACTAACTGGCATTAAGCGGTAGCTACAAAGAGTAAATAGAAAGAATATGTTTGTTGCTACAAAGAGAAAAGAGTTACGTTTTCCTGAGCATTTAAAGCCTGCTTATTATTGTCAATAGGTATAGAAAGACGGTGTGAACGATAGGATATAAAATATAGAAAATTCGCGATAAATAAAAAAGTGCGTGGTTTATTTTAGTCTTTATTCAATAGATTATTTTAGTCTTTATTCAATAGATAAGTACAAAATCAAAAACAATGATAAAATAATGACTAAGTTTTTTTATAGTTTGTTTTTCGAGATTGAATATTGATTTACTCGGATATTATGTTATTTACCAAAAAAAGTATAACTTATATTTTATCCTAAATATAGTTTCTATACTACCATTATTAAAAAAAATCTACAATCATTTATAATCTAAATACTTATATACAATATAGATAAATGAAACTACTTTTCGCTTTACAAAGCAAAGTACCAAAAATTAATTTCATTTATACCAAGCAGTACCAATTAGCTTACAAATTTGATAGCTTATGGTCAGTTAACCTGTTAATGAGCACAGTTTTATCGCTTCGAATAGCCCATGGGCCATAACGGATATAAGTACTTATACTATTGCACCGGGCGTGGATCGAGGAGGGTTCATATCGTGACTGCAGCGCGTTATTTCAATTAACCCAATAAATAGTATCGGGTGAACACAATTCTTGTAATAAGCATTATTATACAATATATTACCTCGTGATATACAATATTTTTTAACGCAAAACTGTCGTACTTCAACCTGATAAAGTTAAGTGCGAGCGAGCACGCTCCGCGACGCTTCAAATGGAAAAAAACTTATACTTTTATACTTCAGAAAAACTATTCGAGATTAAATTGTCCTTTTATTCTGACAGTTGAGAAGGAAAAATGTTTGCCTCTAAGTAGGTTGAGAAAATGGAAGGTGGAATTGTGAATAATGACATTTTTCATATAAATAAATGTGCGCTGGCAGTGTTTGTTTTAATTTGAGTGCACGGAAAGCTATCGCGAGTGAGTAATTTATTGAAAAGTGTCGCGCTTTCACTGTGTGTTGTAGTTAGCAGTTATTTAACGCAGCTTTTCACACATTATATTAGTTATGTTAATTAAAAGTTATATCAATTTCAATGCAATTTAACTTTAAAGTCTTGTTGAATTAGTTTAAAATTTGCTTGTTATATGATATTTTATGGGTCATTAGCAATTAGCATTAACGGTTATAATATTAAATATCTTCTCAATGCGTAATTAACCACTGCCAATTAGAGTCGCAACGTATCCGATATCGAATGACACAAACGACCCTTATTAGGCCGAAAATGACATTCATATTTGGGGCCGTTAAATCAAATGGGTCTATAGAGCCCCAAATCTACGTTTGATAAGCTTATTACTACCGCAACCGTCAAATTAATTAGTAGGGGTCTATGGGACCGCCGCGCGTTGTTGATGGTTTTATAATTATTTATAAATACGTAAAAAGTAAATAAAAATATGTTTTATACACAACTGCGGAAAATATGTGTATTTGGGACATTTATTAATAAAGGTTTTGAATTAAAACTACGTTAAAAACAACCGACTTCAAAAACGGAAAAGTAATATATATATCGAATCTTTTTTATTTTTTACTTTTCCGTTTTTGAAGTCGGTTGTTTTTAACGTAGTTTTTATTTAATACTTTTTAGTGTATTTTTCAACACGAATTAAACGAGCCCAAACTCGATAAAGTTGAGTCAATATATTATAACTGAGTTCCTATGGCCACCTTCCGATTCCATCATCAAATCAGCTCTATGTTATGATAATGTTTCATCGCTATCCAATTTACATACGTATGCAAAATTTCAGCTCAACCGGGAAGTGAATCAAAGTTACTTGCTACATTTCAATTATAGGGTTTTAATGTGACCAGAAAAAGCTAGAAGAGAAAATAGCGTTTTTTGTTTGCCTGTTACTACTTTTACTAACAAATAAACAATTTATAAATTAACATTGATGTTTAATAATTCGCAAAATCCAAATTAATAAATAATCCGAACAAAACACATGCACATTAATTAGTTTTTCAACATTGTTGCAAGCTATCGCTTAATTAATCGAGGCAATATATTCTCTCCATTGTAAATTCAAATTTTTACACCAAATATAAGTTTGCTCGTAAAACTGTCACCGACTGGATATTTGTGAAGGCTAATTTTACAAAGTTTTTGTGTCCCAAAATCTATAGTTGGCTTTTGTTATTACATATTATATGATAATAGCTTGGTATACTTATTGTAGAGAATATGGGGAAATAAAAGGATTTTTCATGTAAATTTAAAATTACATGGTTGGTTATACTGAAAGAATATAATAAAGCTAGGTACCTACGTAATTTTATACGCCTACTAGATTTGAGCCCGCGGCTTCGCCCGCGTTTTCAAAGGAAAACCCGCATACTTCCCGTTCCTGGGACTTCCGGGATAAAACCTATCCTATGTGTTAATCCAAGTTACCCTCTATATGTGTGCTAAATTTCATTGTAATCGGTTCAGTAGAATTTGCGTGAAAGAGTAACAAACACACACACACATCCTCACAAACTTTCGCATTTATAATATTAGTAGGAAGTAGGATAATATGATTAATAACATCAACATTATTGTAGTGCATATATGGTACTTACTACACTTTGTAGTCAGGAATTGTCGTCAGCTCAAATATTAAAACATAACCTTTAAAAAGACTTGTAAAAGAGTTCTCTTACTACATAATTGAGGTAATTCAGCTAGATTAAACGTGAGATTAAGTGGTTTGCAATTCAGTTGAAAAAGTCAATCAAAGGATAATTGTTAAAAAGTGGCTCGGAATACGAGAGAGAACTCTATTGAGTTGGGGTCAGTAGAAAAACGTATAAAAACGTATGAGATAAATGTAATATTGTTAATATATACAGGTTATTAATATTGTGTTTCTTTCTATAACACTCGGAAAACATAATTACATACCTACCTGGTTATTGGAAGGCTTACGTGGGAAATAAAATGCACTGATCTTTCAGATAATTTTCATAGATTGTGGGACATTATTAACAGACACAAGTACATTCTTATAATATTATGAACTTTAATTTAAGATAAAATACATATGCTCTATGGTCTCTACAAACTTTACATTTGTAGAGACCATAGAGCAGAAAAACATAAAAATTATTAAACATGTTACAGATAATATACATATTCGTACATGACAATACAGATATTTATTATTTATTTTATTTATTTATTTATTTATTAAATTAGCTTCTTTCGTGGCCACACGAAACGCGAAGAGAAATGAACTCGCGTGAAAACAAAATAATTGATGAGCCACCGCTTTTCTACGGGCCTTTATTAAATTAATACTTATTGTTTTTCAATGACCGTTGCCCGTTCTGTTAAATGTTTTTGTACGAAAATTTGTGGTAAATTCGCATAAATATGGAGATTCGTGGATACAATTCCTTTAACTGATGAAAATAAAGTTAATTTAATATGTAGAAGTTGGAAGTTTCATTCAAACATGGGACTTATTCTTAGATCCTACTTCGTACTAATATTATAAATGCGAAAGTTCGTGAGGATGTGTATGTGTGTGTTTGTTACTCCTTCACGCAAATACTACAGAACCGATTACAATGAAATTTAGCACACATATAGAGGGTATCTTGGATTAAAACATAGGATAGGTTTTATCCCGGAAATCCTACGGGAACGGGTTTTTCTTTGAAAACGCGGGCGAAGCCGCGGGTGGAAAGCTAGTATATTATAATAAATAATAATGTAACATAAAGCAATTCCTTCTATGAAATTATCTGTTAAACATGTACAAGAAGTAGGTTCATAACGTTCCCATTTATAAAAAGGAAAATTTCTATTATTAAACTTATCAATCTATGTTCTGTACTACAAAATAATGCGTACCTATATTTATAAAATTTCAAATTTACAAAAAAATTGGAGCACATATAATATAATAAATATCATGTTAATATATCTAAACTTCGTCACATAGCAAGTGCACGAACCATTTTCAGTAAAAGGAATAATGAAAAAAGTATCGTAAAATATGTCGTCAGCTTGAGAAATATTAGCAGGGGTCGTGAGGAAGTGTAAAGGGTTATGTACTGAGCCTTGTGTTACATTGCCTGTGTAATGTTAACATAGTGTAAGCTTGTGTAAGTACTAAACTCTGTATTGTGTCAATTGGGTTAAGTTTTATGTTCGTTGTCGCTTCGGTATATAAACCAATGAAACTTCAGTCTCAGTTATTTAGTTTAATTCTCAGAAATAAGAATTTTCTGTATGACACATAGAAGCCTATTCAACTTACCCTAAAATAAAGTCTATGAATTAATAGAATAACCCCAGACTAAGAACTTCAGGTTTTTACTAGATTTGTGGACTTTAATTTCTGTTTATTAACCAATCTATTATTGTATCCCATTTATGCATTTAATATTAAATCGATTGATTTGAAAATGTTTAAACAGAGCATATACAAGCTGTATGCATATGTATATGTAATAGAGCATATTAGTAAATAGTATAAAATGACACAATTCCCTGTTTTTCAATAATTTCTACGACGCATAACTTCCACTACACCGCAGTTCAAGATAAGTCAATTAACAGCGAACCTAGAATCCCGAACAAAATATAAATTAATAAAGTTGTTCAGAAAGGCTTAGGCTTAAACTTTTAAGCAGTAAACAGTCATTTACAAGGCGTAATAGGAAAGAATTAAGTGTACTATGTGGCGCTGGCAGCTAGCCAGGCGAGATAATTTGATAAAAACACCCAGCGAGAACTAGCTTATACCTATCTACACTCTACAGTTAACGTGCCGGACTCGTATCGTGGACGAAAAAGAAATATACACGTTGTAAGCCACATGATTTTGATAATCTGTATCAGTTTAATATGGAAATTGAAGTTTTTTGAAGAAAGAAAGAAAGAAAAAACATTTTTTTATATCTACTTTCACGAAACAATTACTGAAAAAAAAGTGTGTGCCGAGCACACGTGTCAGAAGTGAAACTTCTTTGGCAAGATTCAAAGATACCAAAATCGTCGCCTTACTCCCTGACGGAGGGTATTGCCATGACGCGACGTTGAAGTTTTACTTCAAAACTTACAATACTAGCCGTATAATTTTTACGTACCTATAATATAGAGACAGGGTTTTTTAAGAGTATTACAGGGATATAAAAAAAAATCATAACAATTATATTGAATAAGGGTTGCGTGTAGATGACAATATTATAGCTGAAGGTCGGCTTTCACATGATTATCCGCAATGAAATTTGCGGAAAATATCTCATTTATCATCATGACATTGAAAAGTATTACCTTTTCGCAACACGGGAAGAAAATTTTACGATAGCTTCTTACAAAATATTGTTATTTTTTTTAACAAACCATCAAATGAGTAGACCTGGATTCAATTTAAATGGGACCAACATAACACTAGCTTTCAAATTACAAAATTATCATCAAAGTCAGTTCAAACAGTTGAAAGTTCTGAGGAAACCTAATAAAACAGTCGAATTCAGAACCTCCTTTTTTGAACTCAGTTGAAAATTAATGAAAGGGTCATTGGCAAATACATATTGAGTGTCTAGACATTCGAAATTTTCATATCCCTGACAAACGTCTAAGTAAAAACTTAATAACACAGGATTATGTGGTCGTACATAGGCAACGACTAAACCTATGACGATGGAATGAGGTTTAGCATGGATTATCGTCGACGGAGCTTCGCTTTTCTATTCGTAATGCGATTACAAATGGCTGACGTTGCTTACTGACAGATTATTTATTCATTACTCTTTTTCTTATTTACTTACATCTTCATAAACTAATCTGTTTGTCCGATACGCCCGGATAAACTCTATTTTAAAATAAAAATATAGTCGTAGGTATGTGTCACTCAAAGAAAATGTAGCTTTCTCATAGTAAAAGAAAACTCAATTACAAGCAAAAATGATATCTATTCGCTACACATTTTTAACCTACATGTAAGCGATATTTCCTATTATAAAGAGACAAGTGTAGGTCAATTCTAAGGTGCTTCTAAGTACCATAGGTGCGTGCAGGTCAGCGTGCTTTGTTGACAGAAGCCATGTCAAAGAGGACACAAGGAAGATCAATCCTTTTTTGTTATTAATCTTTTATTCTGTATAGGTATTATTTGTATTATAGTAAAAAGTATACACACACACACTTATAATCATGAAGAAGAGTGTGTACTTTTCAGACGCATCAGTCAGAATAATTTATTTAATTTCTTCTACAATTATAGTGATACTAAAAGAGCTTTTTAAAAATTGATCCCATATATTATAACAAAAATTTTAAATATGATTTAGCAAAATACCATACAATGTTTTTAGTTTAATTGCTAAATTCAACGTAATTTAAGTGTTTTAGTGCATAATACAAATTACTTAAGTCATTAAGAACCAGCTTACCAAATAAATGGTTTCATATTTGAATTAAAACGCACCCAAAACGATAAACAACTTTTCTAACTCCCTCGATATTATAGACATGTTCTTGCCCATATCGCGCGTTATCCCTAAAATAATTGGATCCTAATTTTATAAGGGCGTTCCGGGCTTGTATTAATAAGGTATTCGTATATTATCATTCCTTTATCCGATGATATTCCCCCCGGCAATAACGTGTGCGGAATGTTATAGGCCGTCCCATGGAATATTTTCATATATTAGATCTGACCGGTATTCTGTGCCCGAAAATTTTATGTTTTCTTTTTATAATGGCACTTTATTGTGTGGGAGTGCTTGAAGGAAAT
>CAJQZN010035593.1:0-14203 GCA_907164685.1 Colias eurytheme | reverse complement strand
TAAAAAAAAATATGAGGCGTGCACTTTTGGATTTTCCAAATTATTTAATGATCTTATGGTTTAAGGTCTTTCTTTTTAATATATTAAAGTGTAGAAAAGTAGAAACCATATAAATATGGACGGAATGGAGAATTATTCTGATGAAAAATTAAGTATTTATTGCGAAGAACAATAAAAAATAATACTTATATAGAAAAATGATAAAATCGATACTGCTAAACTGTAATTATTACTATTATTCAAAAGCAAAATACTATACAAAATTATACTTTAAGTTACGGTAAAAGTATATTCAAAACGCTGTAAAATTGTCCATTATATGAAATTAAAATTACAAAGGCTTGGCATAACTTGTCTTTACGTCATTGATATTAATTATATTTTCATATTTATCGTGCGATAATTTCATCGTGTCCACACTTCCTTTTATATTTACAGACTTTGCATTAAAGATTACTACAGGAAGCTTTTGTGAAATATGATACGTTAAAATGTTTTAAAATATGTATATTATATTAGACTAGCTTTCGCCCACGACTTTGTACGTGCATCCCCGTTTTTCTCCGTTCCCGCAAGAATTTCGGGAAATCCTTTCTTAGCGGATGCCTACGTCCTAACATCTACCTGCATGCCAAATTTCAGCCCGATACGGCCAGTGGTTTGGGCTGTGCCTTGATAGATCACATATAGTGTCACCTTTGAGTTTTATATATATATAGATTACGATTTTGTTTTACCGTATTAAATTTAAAAACAAAACATTGTGTTAAATAAATTTAAATTATTATAATTAAGCTGTATATATATTTTTATTTGACTTCACTTATCCACAACTCATAAAATAGTTTTGTTCCGCCTTTAAAACTTTCTTATATTGTATACTTTTACACAACCATTTAATCTACCCTCCATCTGACCTTAGAGAAACTCCAATCTCTAAACTCGATTGCAAACTCATTTATTATACATTTCAAAGTCTAATTGCTCCACTATTAAATAGTCAAATGCGGCTAAGCTATAATTTTGCATACATTCCTCATAAAATTAGTAGGTTTTCATTGAAATAATATCATTATAGCGTAACGAATTTCAAATATATTCAAACAAAGGTACTAGAGTCATATCATATTTCTTTGTGGTTTAATCCCAACCCAGGCTTTAATGTTTGAACCCAGAGAATGTTGAGTTCATTAATTTAAATTACAATAATGCGATGTTCTTAAATAGGCCAAAAACTGACCTTTGTTTCGAGCTATGAACAAGAGCTCTCCATGAAAAACGATGGAAATAGGTCAACTTTATATTGGCGAAGGTAGATAACTTCATAGAGTATCAACTTGAAAGCAACGAAGGCTCCATCGCCTTTGTCCGAGCTTTCGAAGTCCACTCTCACAGCACTAATGATAATGTTAAAATATAAAGTCAGTTTGATCTGATTTTCGTTTGATATTTTTTAATTGTGAGAAATATAAAATACTTACAAGAATTTTATTTTTCAAACTTGACCTTTGAACTTTTACATTCCTACTTATACAATATACACATCTCTCTTAACGTAGTTTAAATGTAACCTAAGTTTACTCTATATTTTTTGCTTCCAATGAATTGATAGCTGTAGTACCACAGTTTAAGAACCTGATATTGGAAGGCTGCCCGAAACGAAGCCCACCTAACATCATATATAAACTTCTCTTGTTAATGGTTCTAGCACATGTAACTTCCATGGCTATTGGTCTGTTTCCTTTAAGTCCGAGTTAAGGTAGTGACAGGATTGGCGTGTCAAGGCTCTACGCTATGCAGATATCAATGCTCGATCGATGTATGACGTGGCAAATGACGTATTATTATGTGAGCGGAGTCCTTTGTTAACAGGCTTTGAAATACATTGTAAGAGGAGCCATTCAATTTGTTGCATTTTCTCCCTTGTAATAGCTAGCTGAGTTCGTTTTATTGTGTCGAACACAGATGCGAAGATTCTTTTTTATCCAATTAAGTTAGATGTTTTATCCTTGCTGGAAGTACTTTAAAATAATATGACTAGAATATGAATAACTAAGATCATAATTAAATTGTTTTCGAAATAATGCCATATTATTAATTGATGTTATGATATTATTATATTTTTTAAATGATACTTTCGTAAACGAATAAGGTATGAACACAAATTGATAGATTATTAAGTAGTAAATACTAGAAGTAATAAGTCTTCCCGCAAGAAATAAGTTGCAAAAATCTCAATGATTATAGCATCCGCTTTTTGCTTCGAAACTTCTACTAAATAGTTGGCCGGCCACTTGTAAAGTAAAACTTCACTATTCAAGTAGACTTTTAAACCAATATCTTTAGTCTGCCTCTAGTTACTTAAACGTATATTTTTATTAACAACTTTCAAGTAACCACTTTCAACAACAATTTATGATTTATCATACTTAAATATAGTTTAAAAAACTAAAAACACACTTTAATGGTGGAAACTGAAATTAAGAAATATTATTTATTATTCAGAATAATAAATTCCTGAAATGATTTTATTTTCATCGATCCTTGATAAGTGTACAAAGTTTGAATTAAATTTGTCCATTATAAGCGGGTCAAATTCAAGTCTGAAAGAGTCACAAACAAACATACAGCCACAGGTGAAGCTAATAATATGAGCGAGTTATTAAGATTTTTGTAAGTAATTTTATCCCAACCTCTTTCGAGATAATCCCTACATATAGGGGTTCGATTGTATCTTGAGTGAATAAACAAATATACGGGTCTAGGCAGACATTGTGCTATCGGGTAGCACGTCTTATTGTATAGACGAGCTTTGTATATAGGCCATTAGGCTAGTTGACCTATACCTAGCTAGTTACTTTGGCTCTATAATCCAAATGATGCGGACGTTTGTAGGAAATATTGTTTATCAATTTTGTAGCTATATGTGATTGTTATTGATTTTTAAATAAGATATGGAAAAATTTTTGTTTATGATGAGATAGATTGTAGTCTTGCTTTCATAGAAAGTACTTATTCATATTGTTTTACAATGTCCAGTTTAGAACTAAGAGCAAAAACTTAATTAGAGAAAGTCTTCCATTCATAGAGATTTGATAATACAATGCAAATCATTTCAGTATCATTAAAAATAGCAATATCCTATATCTAGCTAATCTACGAATAATCTACAGTTATTACAAAAACAGTAGCGGATGAAAAATGCCGCTGGCGCTGAAATTTGAATATTAATGTAATGAGGGTTACGAAACAATTACCGTGATATGAAACTGGGAGCAAGAGAGATAATGAAACCTTGGAATGGGCTTCATAATTGATTCATTATATGCTTGTATCAGGTACTTATCCATGTTAACGCTTTTCTTTTGTTTGCAGTTTTTTTTTACGTTTTATGACCGTTTATTAAGATTGTTTTTCAAGATATAAATAAGATAAGTGGTAAATTATGATCGATTAATGAATTGCCTATTTTGAATAATTAAGACATAATTTGTTTAACACGCTAATTATGGATTTAATTAATTGTCAATTTTGAATCATTCTGAAATAATTTACCACGCTTATTCTACAGTATAATTGTTGAATATCTCATATATTATATGAGTGTTTACCGAAAATTAAACACCGTGTAAATTTTACATGTAGGTATACGCTACGCTACTATACGGTAGGTATAGTAGCGTATTTAAATTAGGTATAAATATATAAAACCAAGCCTATAAAAACTTTATAAATTGATATATTATATATTATGTACTTTAAACATAATACGACATGATGAAAGGTGTATCTCTATGAGCTACATGCAGTTTCGTCTACACCTGGGACACGAAGGTTTATATCTGCCTCACCTTTATGTTTGCGGAAAATGTGCGAAAATAATGTACTTTGCTATAAACTGTCGCTGTTCTGAACATATTTTAGTAACATTGTTTTAAATTCATAACACTTTACATAAACTTGTCTAAAATACGATTAAAAATTTATAAGTTATTGTTTCTGTTGGTACTAGCGTGATGATATATTATAGCCTATAGCCTTCCTCGATAAATGGACTATCTAACATTGAAAGAATTATTCAATTCAGACTTATAGTTCCTGAGATTAACGCGTCCAAACAAACAAACTCTTCAGCTTTATAATATTAGTACCTATAGATTTACGAAATAACATGTGTTATTTATAATATATTTGTGGAGTGAATAGAATTACAATTTATAAAATGGACCTTGCCATTCACGAGCGATTTTCCAGGCTATTTGAGGGAAATTACCTACTCTACAATTTCATGATAAAATAAAATATAAGTCTACTACACTGGTACATTAACATCGTTATAGGTATTTACATGACATCACGTCATGACAGTTACATCGTTATAACATAATATGTTTAAGACTTTCAGATTGAGAATCAGTTTATTTTGAAAAAAATCAATCAAAAATTCATAACGACAACTACACAATTGTTTTCTTTGTGAATTTCCATCCTATATTTTCTTAAGAAAAGAACATTGTACCTACATCAAACTCGACAGTTGTACATCCATACAAATTCATATATATAGCAAAAAAATGTTGTGTGGTTTTATGAAACCACGGTAAAAGTGAAACTGTTCGAACGGTTCCGAACACTGCTTTGTGTAGCGCATGTCGCGTGACGGCGATGGTGACGGCGATACGTACGCGACATGCGCTACACAGACCAAAAAGTTTGAGACGATGTAATAAAAGTTTCACTTTAAAAAATTATAAGTAGTCTAATACCAATTTTTTATAATTTAATCATAACAACCATTTCATTTATCGATTACATAAACTGCCGGTTCATTTTGATTCCATTAAAGTAGGTACTCGCGCAAGTTATGTGCAAAATAATTGAGTCTGATGATGTTGGAGCTATCGGTAGATAATGAACTGCAAGCCGCCCGACCGTGTCATATTAATTAATTGAATTCTCCATTTAAAATATTATCCCCTGAATGTATAGCAAAACATCGATATAACTTTCTAGAGTGGAGAGGTCAGCCTCTATTACTCTGTGCCACGCTGTTTTTATCCACGGACAAACCTGTGGGCAAAATCAAGTATTAATTCTATGGCTTCTGACATGTTAATTGTTATCCTTTGAAAGTTTAATCCCATTGACTAATTTTTTAGGCTTATTCGTTATAAACAAATCTTTCCTCAATATAATTATAGTATTGTAACATTTCTTTCAAGTATATTAATCGTTTGTGTTATTTCGAAAACCAAACATATATAAGTAATAAAATCAACAAAATACCATAGAAAATTATAATGTGTAGCAAGCAATATTTACAACATAAAATATATCGTAGCCATACTCTCTCAGGAAAAACAATTATGGTGTCATTATAATGCTCCGTCTTTTATAATATCTAATATCTTCTGAAGCCTGCGTTCGATGGCTGAACTACATATTCTCTAAACTCAATTAATAAACAAAAGAAAAAAATATGGAATTGAACATTATTTGCATGAATCTGATCACAAAAACGTAATAATAAAACCAGTTTGTTTGGAGTATTTTTCATTATTGGTAAAGTAAACTAAAATAAAAATAGAGATCAAATTTAAGGAAATGTTTGTACTAATTACCTTTGGAGCATGACTCATAAATATTTCATACATATAAATAAAGCATAAATCAACTTATTGTTTCAATTTCATCAACTATACAATGTTTCCTTAATAGAAAATATTATATACATCATTGGCCTGTTTTCCATCAGTACTCACTACTTTGAACAATTCTGTATAATTGATCCTTTGATAGTAAAGTACTAGTTAATCCGATATGGATCCATTTACCTAGATTAACAGTGGTCTAGACTTTAGGCTTTAAAGGTTACAAAGGAAATAAGATGGTCTATCTTTCAGTTTATTACTAAAACCAACTGACCCAAATTGATGAAATGTTTATTTTTAATATAAAATATTTTTGTTTCTTTTACACTTAGGTATGAAATACACCCTTAAATAAATCAATTATTTGTATCTAGTGTGGCGTAAGTGTGTGGATCCTTGCTATTTACAATTAAAATAGAGTTTCCATAACTATCACATTATACAAATAGCCACGGGTCCAATTAGTAAATTAAGATATTGCAAAAAAACTGGCATTAGAAACGTGGATTATAACGTATATAACGTGGATTATATAGAATGGCTATTTCTCTACAGTCAGAAAACTAAGTGAGAAAATGATGATGAATCCGTCGAAAAATGAATATTATTATAAAAAAAATTATACCGAATTACCGAAAATATAAAGTATCTACCAAAAAGTAAAGCTTTAATAAAGTAGGAAACTACAAGTTTAAAAGAAGCAACTTAATCTGTAATGATATACCAGTTTTTCTATAATTTCTTTGTGAAATCGCTCTTTTGGGACGGTTTAAGCACATGTCTGTTACAATATCAAAACATACCTATTAAGAGCGCTAAATAAGTGTTCTGAAAACTTACACAGAATGAAGACAGAAATCGTTTTATTTCCCTTTATCCTTTGATTTCTATCGCTGTAAAGGAAAGCCTTCACCTCCTAATAAAAAAAAAAAGAAAATGTAGTAGGTACAGTCTGTAGATTCAAAACTTTATGCATTTATATGTATTCAGCACGTATCAGCAGTATTTCACATTTTAACTTTATACTCTGTTGAAATGTTGACGCTGACGTGGACTCTAGCTAGTATAGACGGTGTAAAAAGGGTTTTTTTAGTTCATAGTGTCACATTCATTTACATAGAAATGAAAAAGCATTTGCCCGTATAAAATTCTTCGCAACTCACCTGATGCTTTGGGTCAGTGGTGACATGGGAATAGTTTTACCATACAGTGCCTTTGAATGTCCAATGCATTAATTAAAACCGCCATATAGACATACATATACCTACATGGAATTATGTTTCTGTTGGTATAATTTTTTCTTTGATCATATTTTAATTAAGTAAGCATTTAGGTACTTTTAGGTACATTTAGGTTTTGGGAACGTATATGGGCTGCTGATGATGATGAAGCATTTAGGTACTTGATAGTTTCATGTGTTTTTGTGCATATTTGGACATAAATTGTAGATATCTAACTTAATAATTTTTCTACCTTCATTGAGTTAAATATAAATTTAAAGTTCAGCTTTAATCTTTTAAAGTACTAAAGGTCTCAAAATTTAACCCTTAATGACCGATAGCTTTTATTGATTGCGTTTATAAAAAAAATTTAATCGCTTTTGAGAGAAAGTCCTAAATGTTAAAAAGTCCATTCAAATAGTCATTGTTTATTAATGCAATCTTTACATTTCCGTGTAAGAAAAGCAGCTGCTGTTGAAGTTTAAGGCGAGAATAGGAACTTACATCTTCTGAATATTTTATAGCATTAGATTCAACGTTTCTTGTTTTTATCGCGTATTCAAATAAGAGTAAAGAGATCTTGGGTAGTCTCTAGAGATCTATTTAACATTATTGCTGATCTTATGAAACAGTCTTAAATGTTTCTAAATGCAAATTTTATTTTGGTCAACACATGAGTTTCCAAATTGTTTTTATGTTATTTTAATAGAGGAAAGGATATTGGATTAAATTATTTTGCGTAGTATGTTTTTTTTATCATTTTTTAACTGCAACTGTATTGAATACCATTATTTCGTATCCCTATAAAGTTAATACTTGTTAATAGCTGGATCAATATGCTAAATATACATTCATTTTTATAGTAAAGAGTTACATTAAATGACTCATTTAAACACCCACACAACTATTAATCTCAAAAAGCGAGTAAACGACCACTCTCTAGAAACTTTCGGAAGCCACGCAAACTTTAAAAATTTTAATTGCGAAATATTTACAGTGTAAACGGATTTGCAGTGGTTTACTGCTTTTGCAGAATAAGATTCGAGATTATATAATACTAGAAGTCCGCCCCGGCTTCGCCCGTGGTACATATTTCGCAATAAAAGGTAGCCTATGTCCTTTCTCGGGTATCAAAATATCTCCATACCAAATTTCATGCAAATTGGTTCAGTAGTTTAGGCGTGATTGAGTAACAGACAGACAGACAGAGTTACTTTCTCATTTATAATATTGAGCGCGCGGCCCGAGCATGCTCAGGCGTCTCCACTAGAGCGGCTCGGCCAAATGAGCCGCTCATTCGCCTGAGCATGCTCAAGTGGATATAAGGCTTTACGGCCGGTTTCTGCATTGAGTATTTGACCTTAAGAACGAACCAAATCATACTTAATTGTTGCTTATACGTTTAATCGATAATTCTCAATCCAGAAACTGACTGTTAGACTGCTTATCTTGTAAATTTTATAAAGTGGCAGCTCCCGGTCCATCAAGCACATTTCTGACAT
This sequence comes from Colias eurytheme, assembly GCA_907164685.1. Taxonomy (NCBI): domain Eukaryota; kingdom Metazoa; phylum Arthropoda; class Insecta; order Lepidoptera; family Pieridae; genus Colias; species Colias eurytheme. The sequence continues at coordinate 5,830 of CAJQZN010035593.1, read as the reverse complement.
TGTCAAGTTATAAGGATATTCAAATACGTGCTTAAGATTATCTTAAAAACTTAAAAAGTCTTGACAAAAAGAAATTGACAATGGTCTCAATGACTTTGTGAAGCTAAGGTTAAGTTAATTACAATAATTGAACTTTTAAAACGAAGATGTGAAGAGAGGGTCTTCTAAAAATATTTGATGGTGCCATCGATACATAGGTTTGTTTCTTTTATTTATTTATGTTTGTGACGGGTGAATTAATATCAACAATCATACGATGAGTAATAATTATAGAGAGCCATAAAATTAGACCTACTAATTAGGGGATCAATGTATCGTATATTTTGTATTTTTGTATAATAAACTATTATTATGTATTATAAAAAATTGGATTAATCGTATCAAGCATTTGATTGCTAAACATGCATTAAACATTAAAAAGGTGGTAATAAATTTCGAATATTTTCCTATAAAATTAGAAAGCCGGGTTTCTCACAACAAACAGGGTCGGGTCAAATATAATTAAAATATGAATAATTATTGCTCGGCACCAACTTTAAAATAGCAATGCAACCTCAAAGAAACTTCTAGGTACCAGTTCAAATAGCGTTCGCCTTTGCGAAGTTATAACTTTATTTCGAAAGGACCTTTCGACCCAATTCCTTGGTTTGTTTCGTTAAAGCTCAGGTTTCAGGCGCTTGGAAGTTTTTAATTTAGTAACACCTCGTTATATTTAATATGAAAAGATATGATATTAATGCCCTAGAGCGAAAGATCGTTTAAGACTTATTGTAGACAAGCTTACGCCCACGATTTTGTTTGCGTTAAATATGATGTTCTGCAGGCGATAATTATTCATAATAAACAATAAGATCAGCATTTATTTATGGACGCGCTTGAAATATAATATTTAGAAAACCTGCCAATCAAATTTTGTCGAAATCCATCTAGTATCTACGTTTTTAGATTGAACAGAAAAAATAGAGATAGGTATATTATGATGGACCAAACCTATAAAATATGAAAAAACATTTTCTTTTGATTTATGTTTGATTTGCTTTTGTTTATATCTAGGTATTTTATAATTGCATATTTTTACTTGTCGTTTAGAGCACGATTCCTTGACCTAAATAAATACGTCAATGCACATAATGGGCAAGTAATCAACAGTTTTAATTGCGATTCCTAACTTTTAAATAGCAATTAGAAGTAATTTTGAAGTAATTATTAGTGAATAAGCATTCATGAATAACCGTTAAAAGGATAGTAGAGCTTTTATCACGTATTTTGAACGATTCAAAAATGCATAATAATTAATAAAAATACATATTTCGCAAAATAGAGAAATATTAATTTCATGGGTAGGTCTATAAAAAAACTTCTTCACATACAGCATACTATGTCCATAGGTAACATTTCGTTCCCATGAGAAATTCCAATGACAACTAAAGTAGTTGAATAAATAACGCAGTTCCATACTAATAGTTATTATAAATGCGAAAGTAACTCTGTCTGTCTGTCTGTTACTCAATCACGCCTTAAGTACTGAACCAATTTGCATGAAATTTGGTATAGAGATATTTTGATACCCGAGAAAGGACATAGGATAGGTTTTATCCCGGAAATCCTACGGGAACGGGTTTTTCTTTAAAAACGCGGGCGAAGCCACGGGCGGAAAGCTAGTCCAAATATATAATATAATAACCGTATATAAATATAAATAATACAGTCAATATACATGTCCCACTATAGGTATACTAAGCGCGAAGGGACTTGTAGTTTTGCATACACTGATCACGTAAAAATACAACAACAAAATTACATCAAAAGATTTATAAAAAAAATTATGAAGCGGGGCGGGCTACATTGTTATGGGTGTACACAGAGTTTAAAGAATTCATCTATTTGAAAAAAAAACTGCGTCTGGAATTTTATAAGTATTTTTTATGTAGTCAGCATATATGCAAAACTATAACCTCCTTTGAGTTTCGTATACCAACAGTGGGACACCCTCTATATTATGTACCATGCCCCACTCGACTATTGCTTTCGCGTGGCATCAGTTTAGTGGGGTGTAGGTTATAAAATAAAATTATTTTAGTTTCTTTGTTGTATGTTTATTGCTTTATGACCGATGAACCTACTTATTAAGTAAATAACTCAATTTTATAACTTTGTTTTGAACTAAAGATCAATACTTAGGTACTATGAAATAAAAAATAATTTTATTTGCCTTACGTTTCAATAAATTTTCACATATAGGTACTTCAAATATAAAACAAAATACCTATAATATATTGAAAAAGGCATACTGTATTTCACTAGCTGGTGGTCGCGGGGTCTAATCTGGTTCCCTGTTAAAAGAAGCATATTTTCTTATCCAGACTACAATCTACCTCTATACGTAGATAGTCGATCAGGGGTATGGAGAGAGAAACTTTCTTGTCTATAAGTAATATTTTAAGATAATATTGTCTTGAGATCCCACCGCAGGATTAGTGCGTGCACAGTTTTTTTTTTGCTAAAACCAAACTTTTATGTATATTTATTATTTATTTATTGCTTGCGGCCAAATTTTGATTGGCAACCCAGTCGATATATATAGTCTTCTAATTATAAATATACATAACACATTCTCTGATTTTAGCAAAAAAACTATGAACGCACTAATCCTACGGTGGGATCTTATACTATAGGATATTTTTTATTTATTTATTTATAACACTTTATTGTACAAAACAATGTAGGATAATACGAATAGGGTTTACAGATAAATAATACAAGAAGGTATCCATTTCAATTGCAATTTCAAATAGTATAAAGTAATAATACGATATCGAGAGCTATTCTCAGTACATAGCTCATGTTAGTTCGTAGTTAGCTGTTATCTCCAATCAGTACGGTAAACAACTGGTACGGAGGTTCACAAACTTTAGATTCCTTAACAATATAACACTATAGGTAAGCAAGTGTGTATTGTTTCGTTTGATTTATGAGGATCTATACTATTGAGTATTCGGAATCATTAAGATCTATTTGTTACAATTAATTTAAATGTTTTTTTTAAATCATATAAGAAGAGATCAATAGAATAAATATTCATGACTGACTGGTTGGCTTAGTAATTAGTAGTGACCCTGCCATCCAAACCAGTCGTGGCTTCGATTCCCACCCAGAGCAAATATTTGTGTGATGAACATCGATGTTTGCTCTGCATCTGGGTGTTAATTATCTATATAAGCATTTATTTAAAATTATATATGTATGTTTATTAGCCATTAGATTTCCATAACACAAGTAAAAAGTAGTTAGATTAGTATGGGATCGAGCTGTGTGTGAAAATTTTTCTGAAAATATCACACTCAACCATATTTTATTTATTCAAAAAGACTTTTGCGTCTGCATAACATAATTTTATCATTTATATTAAGTAAAAAGCTCTATCAACACAAATTTATTCACAAAACACCCGTTAATATTATTATGCCTAAAGTTCGGTCATGCTAATTGCTATCTACTATTTTAAATTTTAGTCCAATAGTTGAATAACCTCTACACTTTTATATTTCACCACATAAATTGAGTATCATTAGACAAGTGAAGTGGCGTGTAGCCATAAACTTATTATAATATATACGACTCGCCCAGCGCAAGTAAATGGGGCTTTTAAACAATAAATCATGCATAATTACAAAGTAGTTGATATTGCCACAATCAATCTACTTTGAATGCCACGATCAGAATAATAATTATATCATTTCAGTTTAGAGAAATAATTTTAAATAATACATATATAAAAGGTCAAGAGAACACTATAGAAGTAATCAGCCAATGTGTGTAGCAGTGCAAAAAGTTTAAGTACTTTAAAAAAGTTCTGGCTCTATTAATATGTAAGTATGTAGTTTTTAAAATTTCCAAATCCCATCTCAAAAGATCTTATCACATCATCATCAAAATGTTATTCCATTGCAATAAACCAAGGCATAAAGTTCTGGCAGTTGTAAAAACAAAACAAATACATCACTTATCTCTTTCAGACTATGGTTATGGTTAGTTTATAGTATGGGCGGAGCGAGAGGCGGATACGAATTAATATTCGCGTTTTAAGCTTTTAGCGTTTTTCAATCACTTTTGTAAACCAAAATATGCCGAGATCTGAGTTATAGAGCTAGGAAAATATTTGAATTCATCAAGCTACAGTTTAAGTAAGCAAAAATTTTCGAAATTTTATAATAATGTTGTTGAAACGTGTGGACACTTACGTGATAAAGAAAATTTGGTTTTCAGAAACATTAATATAGAGTTGAGTAAATTTATGAGATGATTGGAAAGATTTACATTAATCATCTATCCTATTTTTACGTTTGACCAACGTCTTTGAAGTAGCATTACAAACGCTTATATTCGAATAGCAAAGTTATACCTATAATTAAAAACAAAAGAATTCGGAATTCGCGTCGCTCACCACCAAACACGCTTTACAACGCTAAATCTCTCTAAGCGGGCCACTTTTATTACAACCGCGATCAGTTCTTACATGAAATATTGCCAAGCCTCCAATAAACAGGCTACAGCTACCCGTGTTTCGCCTATATATTCTCATTTATCGAAATCGTGACTAGTATAAACAATGTATTCTGTTACTAACTCGAAGTATTATGGTATTTCTGTATTTGGTTCCAGTTAACCTCGATTATTAATGTTTTTAAACAGTTTTCAAAATAAAGTATGATTTAAAAAATAGTAAAATTCCAATTTAATATTTTTTTAACCATATGTTTGTTTTTTCCGATCCATCATCCTTGTATACATCATGCAATTTTTGAGTTTTAGCGACGGCGAATGTTTTAGTGAGAAACGAATGGCAAATGAAATGAAAAAATATTTTTTAGCAAAAAATGTACACTCAAATCCAGAATATAAAACGTTTTTATGCTAATTGCAGAAGCTTAGTGTGCATTCCTGAAACAACCACACTACATAAACTTGAATCGTGGTTTCTGTTTTTATTTCCACTAGCCTGTCACGAAATGTGAAAAACTACAGAAATTCGCATTAAAATCCTAACTCTTCATTTCTGTCGTTTCTTTATTTCCTATCATAATATTACAAATACTATGTAGTACGGAGAATAGCTACACATAAGAAATGAAAAGATATTATATAATTAATAGTTTGTTTAATTTTCCGATGGAACTTGCCGTACATTGCTAATTCCCTTGAGTAATGGTTCCTAGAATAGATAAGTCCCACAATAGTTTTAACGTCTAAGCTACTCCATAATATTATAATAGTACGATCGGGGATAAAATATATAATGTAGAATATATTTTATTCAGTATCATTGCATTACGAGAAAACTACAAAGAAACACAAGATAATAATATATACTAGTTTGAAATGTACTTTGCATTGAATAAGTTCAAGCTCTCCTTAATAATATTATGTTACTAAGAGTCGCGGCGCTGATATCAGCAAAAAAAATGATACTACAACTTCTTTCATCTAACTTAATATAACGATTATTTTTATAACTATTATTATTAAAAAAGAAACCATACATGAAAATCCTCTACATTGAAAATTGAAATACATAATAATTAAAATTGATTTACATTTTTCACCAAGTATCCCTCTTCAGGCTTAGAAACAAATGAATGAAACTTCTTCGGCTTTTTATCTCAATAAACAGTTTATTCTCGGAATCAATACTGATTAAAGCAGAAACGGAACGAAATTAAAACAGTTTATTATTAAATAAGAATTTAATATGTAAATTTCATTGATTCTAAAAAGTGTTTAATTATTATAACATATTTGGTCGGTGATTTCAGTGCGCCGCCGGGCGTGC
>CAJQZN010035591.1:4679-16621 GCA_907164685.1 Colias eurytheme | reverse complement strand
TATAACGAAAGAAAGAAGAAAAGAAGTTAAGACGGACTTGGAACAAACAAAGGTTTCTTTTTAGTGTATTAAAGCTTTTAGTTGATTGATATATTTGAGCATAATCTTAATCTTAATCTAATACATATTATAAAGGCGAAAGTTTGTAAGGATGTATGGATGTATGGATGTTTGTTACTCTTTCACGTAAAAACTACTGAACCGATTACAATGAAATTTAGCACACATATAGAGGGTAACTTGGATTAACACATAGGATAGTTTTTATCCTGGAAATCCCACGGGAACGAGAACTATGCGGGTTTTCCTTTGCAAACGCGGGCGAAGCCGCGGGCGGAAATCTAGTACTATTATAAAGGCGAAAGTTTGTATGGATTTATGGATGTATGGATGTTTGTTACTCTTTCACGTAAAAACTTCTGAATCGATTACAATGAAATTTAGCACACATATAGAGGGGAACTTGGATTAACACAAAGGATAGGTTTTATCCCGGAAATCCCACGGGAACGGGAACTATGCGGGTTTTCCTTTGAAAACGCGGTCGAAGCCGCGGGCGGAAATCTAGTAGGTATATTATATACGAAACACAAACAATATGGTCATTTTTAATTAAAATATGTACCGATCTTATTCAAGGGGTTGTAGACTGTAGTGAATTGTTAAGCAATGAGTGAGGAAGAAAATAAGTTAAACAGATTTCTGAAAAATAACTGTTTTATAATAAACGAAAAAAGCATAGTTCTACTGATAGAGCCAAGCAACCTTTTAATAATATCGACTGATTATAAAAAAGACACATCAATTTCAACTAAATATCCGTTTTTAATTAATTCAATCAAAAGTACTTTCAAACCATACAGACAAAGAATAGTACCTACAATTTATAATTTAAAAAACATGATATTAATAAAAAACCGATTTAAAAATTATACTTCAATATAAGGTACCTATTGAAGTAATCATCATTATACACACGAAATAAACAGAAAACTAACCAACAAACTCCAAAATAGAATTGGTAAATAGTAAATTGTACACTGCAACAATAATAATGGAGGTATTTGGTCTTCAGTGGTGAGCTTAATTACAATTATAAATCCTTGTTATCTATATTAGTGGAATCTTAACTCGGGTTCCGTATAATATTCTAGGGAATTGAGATATTCGAAATCTTTGTGTATATTTATGTTGTTGGATGATCGGTTAAGACTTTAAACGGGTTTTAAATGCGATTTATTGCTTATATTTCTGAGCGTGGCCACGGGGAAGTTAAGCGTCGGGTAAATAATATAATGAATAAATCGCGTTTAAAATCGGTTAAAACTTCATTAATATCTAAATGTATAATATTCGCGTAAAATTAAATACACCTATCGAACCTATAGAACAAATCATAATATTACTTAACTAATAGCAAAAAACAAAGACACTATGTTTCACTGTATATAAATATTTTACTAGCGTACGTGATATTACCGTCTACTTCTGAGCATCTCATGTTAAGAATGCTCAAAGGTCAACAGAAAAAGAATTGAGGTAGGTCGTGTAGAGCATTGTTTTTTGTTAGTATTTACTTTAGTAGATATTAGTTTAGAATTTTAGATTTATATTAATCCAGTTGAGAATTTTTGTAATTTACAACAATCTACAAATTTGTGTTGATTTTGAATTATTTATTGATAATCCTCATCGAGAAACGAGATTTTTTAATATAAAGGTTATAGTGAAAAATTAATAGTGGCAAGCTGCGGTTAACAATAGAGCTAATAAATTAGTTTTAATTTCTGCCCCACAGTGTTGAATTGGTTTATTTCTCCATGGAAATAACAGCCTAGTTAGTACAGTCAGCAACTTAATAATTACGTAGTTAATAACAAGTATCCATATTAAAATGCAATTCGGATTGGGATGTTTTAATATTCATTATGGCTGTCACACACGCGTACATCAGACAGGTCCACCTGTACAAGTATACCTGCCCAAAGTAAACCGTAAAATGTGTGGGAATAGATCTGTGCAGTTTTTTAAGCCTACCTCGGTTGACTTAATTTTTTTAGTGGTGAAATCTTGAATAATAACCCAGTCTAGCCGCTTCAATGACCGTGATGGGTATACCTGTATGGTATACCTGCGCAGGTATTCCTGTGCGGTAGACTGTAGCTCGTAAGGTTTACATTATGTGGGTCCAAGGCGGGTCCATCCATTGCGAGCAGCCTCGCCAAGCATATACAATTAATTAAAGCAGCTCGGTCTGTATAGACTTGTTCTGTCATTTTCCTCGGTCGAGCTTCGCCTTTTTAAACATTTTCCAGTATTGTATGCATATTGTGAAATTTTGGCACAGTTGCATGTAGAAAGGCTGCGAGAAAGTTAATATTGGTGATTTTGCATCGTAAAAAAGCAGTGAAGTATCGAAAAGCTGAGCAAATAAAGCCCGATAGCCTTTATATTCAAAAAGTTGAAATCAATTGTTTCGAAGTTTGTTGTTTCGAATTTTTTAATTGCTTCCGATGTTCCGTATTGAGTGCGCTAAAGTTTATTTGTCCCGTTTCATTTATTATTTCAATGGACGGATCTATGAATGCAATCGCTAGTTGGTTGGAAAATTATTAGTTGTTTAGAGGATTTTATGAGTGAGATATGATTATTATTTATTTCTACTACAAATGTTTTCGTGAACTTTATTCCACAAACTAGTTAAAGATAATTCGAGAATGGTGTTTTTTGTTTTATTTTACAGCAAGCTAGACGAGCGAGTATGTTTCTTAAATAATCATTAATTCTATACTTATTTATTATTATCTACATTATCGTTATTTTTTTCACCGTAAACATAAATCACCAATTTATCCAATTTTAATAATTTTCTCTCAAACTTATCTGCTGACGGTACCCGTTTGTTTGCCAGCAAATAACCTAGATGAGGCCGCTTGATGTATGATGTGTCAGACGATTCATCTTAGCACAAAGACCTTATATAGGTCGTAGGTAAATATTATTAGATTGGACAGCTATGTGAAAAGATAATTTAAAATATCGATTAATATTGTAGAGCAACATTAAAATGATGAGTTATTACATTCTAGTAAAAAGCCTTGATTCTTTATTTGTTCATTGCGATATTCAAAACCTAGGATTAGTTAGAACATAGTTTTGCACGCCTCATAAGCGAAGCGTTGAGGTGGGTACTACTGTCACTTCGCGCAAAACATCTGATTTTTCAAACTTAAAATGTCTTTATGTATCATACAGATAATACATACACACACATATTAAGAAAAAACACTATTTTTAACATTCATGATATTTTTGATGTCATTTTTGTTATTTAAACTAGTTAAAAAACAGTTTAAAAAAGTTCTGTCTTGAACGTCCGTGTGTCTGTATGTGCGGAGGATTTTCTTGTTAACACGATAGCGACCGAAATACTTTACTAATCGAGTCTTTTTTTTCTCTTACGCTTGAGTATGCTCAGGAATAGAACCCTTTCATTTTTCAGGGTCTGATTCGATGTGGTTTAATTGTTATTAAATAAAAAAAAATAATAATTAATAAATAATTATTAAAAAAAAATTATGAGGCGTGCACTTTTGGATTTTCCAAATTTTTTTTTATATTTTGGGGCAACACAAAGCAGATATATATACACGGTGGCATGTCTCTGTTTATCATATTATAATGGTAATCAAAATTATATCTATCGTTGTTTAAGTAAAACAATGTAGATTTGTCGAATGTATGTTTCATCGCGATGAGATCAAAATTCTGATCACGAGGCGATCCTAGTTTACAGTGAAAATAATAATTAATTAAAATTCTACACAGCCTGTATAAATTTGTAGAAAATTTCAAGTCATCTTCAAATTGGACACATCTTTTACAATTCGGAGAAACATAAACCCAATTATATTTCTTACCACTAATTAAAATCAAAGACAATTTCCGTTCGTTAATTATGTACCTTTTTATGAAAGCACAAAGCAATTTCGAAGTCAGTGTACAAAGCTTTTGCGAATATAACGTCGATAACAAACGGTTTTGTAAGGATAATCGAACCGTGGTATTGAGGCAGGTTTACCTTTGCGATATTGTTTGTCGTATAGATACTGTTACATTGTCGATATATTTATAGATGATAGATAATGTCGGATTGTCAGTATATATCTGTATTTCATAGAGGAACAATTTCCTATAGTAATTGTATTCAAAGCTAGTAGGTGGAAAATTCTTGCATTAGTGGAACTAACTACATTAGTTGTAGAGGCAATCTATTGGGAAAGTGTTTACACTATAAGTTATAACGTTATGTTAAATAGTCACAGATATAGACACTACATTCATATAAACTTTCGCCATTATACTCGTACAATATTGTATGCGGGCAATGCAGCCTCATTTATCTTAAAGATAACAGAGATTGGAACACTATTTAAAGTTAAACAAATGTAATAGTATAAGTATTTAGATTTAAATTGATTTTATTATAAAGACTACGATCAATAATTCAACCTTTAAGTAACATAAATCTAACGACGAAAATATCAAATTTCCTCAGCTAAAAATGTCTACGAGAGGCCCATAAAAATATATCCATTTAGTCAAAATTCGTTCTAAATTTTAATCGTAGTCTTCTTGAAAGAGGCAGCAAAGTGTCGTCATTAAGATAAGAGCAGGTTGAGGCGTTCATTTACAACGCCTTGAAGAATAAAACGATCCGAGACCTTTGGGAATTCGGTATTATCTTACATTGAATTTCCGTGAACGTCTGGAATCAGTTATTTTTAGTACACGGAATATGAGTTGCATATGAAATAGTGTTGAAATAAATTCAGTTATTTCAACACTTTAATAGTTATGGTTTATCACATTCAAAGAATTTTATACCTATACATATTGTATCCTATGATTTAAGGGATGAGATTTTAGTGTAGTTGGTTTATTCTCTTTCTTTTATTAAAACTAATAATAGGAATTAGTTTTGTGTTCCTGTACAAGGTATCTATTCTATATATAGAGTCCAGTATGGTAAAATTCAAGAAAGTGTTATAACAATAACATTTCGAGCGGCTGTGTCATTATAGATACGAAATTGTATGTTTCTGCTACGACGAAAATTGAACAAAGGAAGGTACATAACAGACTCTGATAAACATAAAAATAGATCTCCACTATCAAGAAACTAATTTTTTTTCAATAATAATTTTCATTAGAAAACTACTTCTCTAAACTGCACACTTCTTGCTCTATTTTGTTTTTTTTATGGAGCGAAAAGCTTGACCACTACCTCGTCTGCAACTAAGCTAATATGTGGTCTATAACGGAGCGCGCTACCGCTACTATTTCTTCAATTACTATGAATTTACCTTACTTTACTAATTTATATTTACTATATTAATTTATCTTACCTTCATACAACCAATCAGGCACTCCATTATAAATCGTCCCGGGTACACCCGTCTCCGTGACTCTATACCCCGTGGAAGACCGTGGCGCTGGTCGGTAGTAGATATCACAGTCCTTCACGGTGACCAGCCCGTGGCCCTTGGGCGTCCACATGGCGAGGAGCAGCAGTGGACCCTCGGAGATCACGCCGCCCCCCACTTCGTCTGGTAGAGGAGTTAGGGGGTAGGATTCGCTGGGAACAAAGATATATGTTTAAAGAAGATATGGACTAATACACTTAAAGATACATATATGTATAATATCGATAAACGCAGATACAATTCTGTTACTAGGATAAAATATTCATATCTGTCCTAGTGCTTTTATAAATAATGTGGATAAACATACATAGATACATGTCACTAGAATGAAAGATACGAAAATGCATAGAGATAAAATAACATTTTGTTGATGTTCTAGAATCCAGACAAACATTTAAATGTATCTTGTTTTGATAATTAATTATATCGATTATACATTTTATATGCCATAGGAAATTATGTAGTTATCTAGAATAAATAATCTATATGTTACGTCTTGTTGTTTTAAAGTATCTAAATTATTTTTGATAACTTTTATAACAAATTAACAAGTTTTACAATTAAAAATCTAGTCATTGTTTAGTTTTCAACTATCGTTCGACTAACAAGTACAAGCTAAAAACAATTTAAAAGGAAAATATCAATTCCATAGATTATATAATTCAATAAGTATACAGTCATTAAGAATAAGAAAACGGAACTCTCGTTTCATCAAAGGGAAACCGCAAAGGAAAATACGGATTCCAGTTAAAATATAAATACAATTCTAGCTTGGGATACATTTGCAATATCTTGGTATTGTGACTTCATACGGTTTGTGTGAAGAGCCTTTATATGATTCGCTGAAAGTTTGTACTGTATGAAAGTCTGAAGTTATGTGAATAGTTAACTAGGAAACATTTTAGAACAAAATGTATATTCTTCTATATGTACGTTCCTAAAATAGCAGGCTATAATAAAAGTCTATTTAAACATGATTTTATGCGGTGCCTGCAATAATTTTCCGAAGAAAATTAAAAAAAAATTGGAATATTCCGAAGTTGTGGATTTTTAAATATAACACACATTTCATGAATTTTCTACGTTTCACTTTCACTGAAGAATAAAAAAGATTCATAGGTATCAAACATAATCAAAATTTCTATATATACAAAGTTATTTTCAGAAAATGTTCCGTATTTTTACAGAAAATACAAACACCAATTTAACCTTAAATTAAAAGAAAAGCAGTGCAATATGAAGACACCTACAGCAATATTGCAACAGTAAATTGTGGTCCATTTCGCATTATGCTCTCCTGGTAGCATAATGTTCTCACTATACCTTTATTTGATAGCAGAATAATATTTAGCAAGAACTTTGAGATACATTTATTTTCTAGAAAAATGGGGGTGGGTTTTCTAATGAACAACATATCATATAGAACATAATATTATACAACAAAATGTCGCCGCGCCTTTGTATTTGTCTGTTCGTGATAAATTCAAAACGACTGCATCGATTTTTACTATGTTTTTACTAGGAAGCGTTCTTGAGGAAGGTTTTAGTACCTACATAATTTGTTAAGTTTTACGCAACGCGGGTTAAGCCGTGGCCACAGTCGTGGCCGTGGGCGGAAAGCTAGTGTAAGTATAATATTTTGACGTATGATAACCATCTAGCTGGAGTTAAGCCTGTCATTACTGATTTTCCAAATCGTGATTTAGTTAGTAGGAAAATAATATGAGTTACGAGCTTCACGTTAATCGTAGCTTTTCCTCAACATGATATCTCTACAAAAAAGCTTCTAAAACATTATCTCTTTGGCTTTTAATACTTCGAGGCTATAGGTTTAACGATGGAGAAGTTTCTTCTTTTTTATAAATACTTAATGAATTTATATTTCTTGCGTTAAAAACGTTGCGATGTTAAGCAAAGTAACACGAAGTCAGTGATAACAATAAAAAAATTATTCATGTTTCAATTAATACAAATTTGTACTAATTAACGTTAATTTAATGGTAAGGGAATTGCAATTACTGTTCAGTGTTCTAGCGGGTTATTACCATGATGACTAAAAGCAGTATTTATTCTAGTGTGATGTGTGATCGCGCTAGACGACCTATATAAATAGTTGTGTCATTTTTCCACACTGGAATTGAAACTGCTCTAATAATCCGTCATGGTAACCCCCCTGACTATGAAATTGTAACAGTAACAGGCTTACCTCAAAAACTATGTCCTTTTACAAAGAAGTTTAAATGCATTCATCATTCAAGATCCAAAGATAGTTTAATATTAAATTAAGTAGTATTAGTGCAATAAATCTCTCCTATTCCCTGAACAGGGGATTGCGTTAAAACTGCGCACTGAAGTTAAATTCCTAGAATATCTTTTAAGCGTATTATCTGTTTGAAACGACGCTTGCATTTTGAACTAAGTTTGGAACCCGCGTTTTGCGATAGTAATTTAAAAATTCCATTAGGTTTTAATGTATATTTTATGTTATTAAAGTTGTACGGTTAAATTATTTGTTAGGTATATCGTTTATTTCGGTTAAAATGTGTAGCTTAAAAACTGTATGCATAGTTTATTATTTACATGAAAAAAACAATAAATGCAAAAGAGACAAGTATGAATTTTGCAAATCTTTCAAAGAACTATAATGAGCTGTAATTTTTATTTCTTGTGTTAGATTGACGTATACGTTTAGAAGTTACCATATAAAACATGTTGATCATTAAATTATCATTTTCATAAAAGTTTTGAGTTCTATTTCAACTGCATTTTCACTTTTTATACCTGGAAACTTCTTGGAAACTCCTAAACTATACTACACAGTGTAACATATACATTGCCCCATGCAGGTGGTTTTCAAATAACTCGCAACGATAAATCGGTACTGCCTCCGCAATGTATGAGCGCATCGGTTCGTTATTAGCTTCTACTAGTACCACTAAATCTTTATTTATTGGCCTTGAAACGTTCAGTTGCAGGTTTTATTTAAATTCCACGTCTATTACATTTCTGGGTAAAATAAAAAGATTTTCACGGACATTTTATGAGCTTCACGTACAAGTTTTAAATTTTTTATAAACTTTTTGGGATTGGTTTAATTTAGCCTTCGTATATTTTAGGGGTAGGTATGTACTATGTAGTTTAACATCAATAACTATGACCAGGAATGGATAATTACACGCAATACACAATATCTACCTATATGTAAGTTATCTTTTCATTAGACCGAGTTTTCTTTGAATTGTTTTCGATTGTAGTTTTATGGACATCTACAACTGTTATAGTCGCTTGAATAAATGAAAATTTTATTATAAAATAAATAAATGATTACTTACTACCTATATTATGTCAATTTCAAGTGAAGAAAATCTCCTTCATTTCTTATACGATTGTTAATATAAAACATAAATCTCGTACCAAAACACTTCTTACAATTCAACATATTTAAAAAAATATTAACAAAAACAGTATTAAAAATATTTATTGTCAAAAGCATTTGTCGAATAAATATATCGTGCCTAGTATAGGCATAAATCATTTTACACTGCTTTGCCCGCATTTGGGCAGTTATCCGAACCAGTGGGTTGGAATAATTTGTATTGTCAGCCATTGTTATTGTATATAATCAAATATAATCCTCGTTTTATTAAAACCAATTTTATATCGATAAAATGTTTGTCCGATTATCCCGCGAATTGTGTGTGAAATGTAAATGTTAAATAATAATAATATTAATATTGTTTCAAAAGCAATGATATTATAATTAAAATGTAAAAAGTTTACTACCGCTCCATGAGAGGCACGTTAATGTATGGCTGTTTAGCCACATTTTACTTCAGTTGTCTCTTTTATCATTTTATTATCTCTCATCTGATAACGCTGTTAATTATAATATACGATATATATTATTACACAATGACTACTAAATAAATCTGTTTTTTCACACTTTATGGCAATGAGCAAACCTTTTTACCAGAGAATTTTTATCAAATTTAAAACAATCTTCAGTCTATATTATCTATGCTTCAGTATTCTAAAACAGCAATTTCAAATTTCGTTCTAGAATATTGAATGGAACACAAAAAAAAAGAATAACCGCAAAATTTGAGCGGGAAATAAGATTCAAGATTAGTTCGAGTTGGAGCGGAAGCTGAGGAATAAATTTTGAATTTCGTTCGAGTGCTTCCGTTGGAAACTGCCCGCTGGGGTTGCCATATTGATTCTTGGTGATACAATTTTAGGCAAGTCTAGAGAATTGCGAAACTTGCAACATTGAAGATTTCGTTGTTTTAAAATAATGTAAGATTTTTCATTAGACCAATAAAAAGTATTATATGTGAGATTTGATTGCACGATTATAAGATAAATCATTTAACTACATGTATCCCAATAAGCATTTAAAAAAAAATATTTTAATTGGATTCAAAGAAATATAATTTGGAAAATGCAAAAGTGCACGCGGCACGCCTCATAATTTTTTTTTTAAATTATTTATTAATTATTATTTTTGTTTATTTAATAACAATTAAACCACATCGAATCAGACCCTGAAAAATGAAAGGGTTCTATTCCTGAGCATACTCAAGCGTAAGAGAAAAAAAAAGACTCGATTAGTAAAGTATTTCGGTCGCTATCGTGTTAACAAGAAAATCCTCCGCACATACAGACACACGGACGTCCAAGACAGAACTTTTTTAAACTGTTTTTTAACTAGTTTAAATAACAAAAATGACATCCAAAGTATCATGAATGTTAAAAATAGTGTTTTTTCTTAATATGTGTGTGTATGTATTATCTTACAAGTGCAATGTATGATAAAGACATTTTAAGTTTGAAAAATCAGATGTTTTGCGCGAAGTGACAGTAGTACCCACCTCAACGCTTCGCTTATGAGGCGTGCAATATATTGTACATGATAAAACGAAAGGAGTAAGTGCGTAATCTTTTTAAGTTTCGTTCAAAAATACATGGTTTAAATAAAACTATCGGTTTCAATTTTTATTTACATGAAAGTGCTTTTAAAATTCTTCCCATAAATTTTAAAAGTTCAAATAATAAAATACAAAACCACATTTTTAATTTAAGTGGGAAGTTCAAATTTTTACAGTTCACTCTTTAGAACAGTTCTCAATTTAAATTTCGAAAGTTCGTAACAGAGATACGTTAAATTTAAATTTATTTGACAGCTATTGTATTGTAAGCTCCAATAATAAGGAAATAAGGTTCAATTTGCAATTAGTTAAACTAAAGCGTAATAATTGGTAGCTCTATATCCAATCAGGGTAATTTATAATTCCTTTATCGCCAATTAAACGCTGTTTCATTAAAGTATATTGGAACTAAATATTATGATTTGATTGAATATCGTAATTTTGTTAAAACTGATATTATCATAATTATCATAAATTTTACTAAATGTGTTTGTGGCTGGAATGTTATGGAGTAACTAATAAGCTTACATTATGGCGTCATTTATAAAACAAAAGCGAATGAGTTAAAAATTAATGAAAAAGACAAAGAAATAGGGATGAGTACGGATAGAGCACATAATAGAGCGAAAACTTAAAATTGACTAATCTTCGTGTAGTAATATTAAACATATTGTTATTGCCATTTACTTTTAATTGTATTAATTGATAATATATTATTGTGTTTTGAATATTTCTATGCCTTAATTAGCGTTTTATTCTGGAAAAAATAAATCTGTAAACCTCACAACCGCAAATCTTTCAAATAAATAATTTAAATTGACTATCGCCCTAAATAAAATTCCTAATATAAAATTCCCTAAATACAATAAAATTTTAAATAAATTTAAAATACTCACGTGGTCAATATATCGTACACCATGTACCTAGCGAGGTAGGAGAAGCGGTGCAGCTTGCGCGGGCTCTGTGCGAGCAGCAGGAAGCGACGGTCAGCTGATAACGAGAACGAGGCTGGTTCTAGAACTCTCTGGAACAAAAAAAATTATATAGAGGATGTATATACTGTATGTATACTTATATTATACTAGCTGTGCTTCGCGCTTTCACCCGCATGGCTCCGCTCCTGTTAGACTTAGCGTAATGATATATAGCCTATATCCTTCCTTGATAAATGGGCTATCTAACACCGAAAGAATTTTGCAAATCGGACCATTCCTGAGATTAGCGCGTTCAAACAAGCAAACTCTTCAGCTTTATAATATTAGTATAGATTGTAATGACTAACGATGCAGTTCGTGCGATTGAATGACTGAAAATCATTTATCGTTATGAAAATACAAATATAAAAGCATATACATTTAAAATAAGCAAAAGGCGGCCTAATCGCTAGGTAGCGATCTCTACCAGGCAACCCTTAATATACTTTAAAATATAATAAACAAAACAAAAAGTGAATAAAATATTCAATTATAATTTGGAAAAACGTGCTATTCCTGCCCCCTAGTCAAGAGGCTTTCTCGTTTTTTGTTAG
>CAJQZN010035589.1:0-26228 GCA_907164685.1 Colias eurytheme | reverse complement strand
AAGAAAGTATTTAGAATGAGCGTGGAGGGAGGAAGAAGCGTGGATCTTAACAGATAGATATTTAGTCATTCATTTTTTTTTCACGAACAGTTTGTCGAAAGGAAATAAGTTTTGGGATACATACTGCAAGGCAAGTGCCACGGTGATAAATAGCGGTCATTGTTACAAAGCAATTCCTAATGTAACGAGTGATATAGTTAAATGCAGTTCACTTGAACAAATAAGGATAAATAGCTTAAAATACGAATATTAATCATCCACAATTGAATAATTTACATAACTAAACTTCAATGTTACGTAATAGGCATAGAAATTATTCGTTCGCACGTTTTAGAAACTACAAGGTATAAGCGTTTCAGGTTAGGTTTCCTTAATTATTTATGAGTTTGTTTTAGTTGGTAGGTAAGCGAATTATATCTCTTTGTTGCGTAATGGCTTTAATCAATTGGAGTAAGGGATTGCGCAAGCATGATCACTGTATCTTACTGTTGTGGATTAGACAGTGAATAGTATTACTATATTTCAGAAAATAATATACGTATTCTAACTGGCATATGTCAGCATTTACGAAGCACAGGTGTGTTGTTCCCACGACGGGCTTGAAAGACCGCATTGTTGACATAGACGGCAATACCACTCGTTTATGCATTTTTACATTCATCCACCTGCCATATGTGTGATGATTTATGAAACACTGTGTTGCTAAACACTGTTCAAATAACAAAGTGTGTACGTTAAAGGATAAACGGAAAATGTGTTGACATTAAAAGTATACCTTGTTTATCTTTATAAATTATTTGACGTGCAACTTGCATTGTTAAAGAAAGAATAGCAATTTAAATAATGTTATTGCCGTTTGCACAATTTCCATAGAAGGTGTAATTATTTACCCTACATTATGGTCAATCGGCTTTAATTTTCTGCGCAATTAATTAACTTGGGTCATTTAAATTGCGCGCGTGCATGAATACTTATAGAGAAATTAAGGGCATTAAAATCATTACCTATTTACATGACGTTTTTCTATTAAAGTTACTTAGGTTTAATTAGAAACAAGTAGGTAGTATAATTACTGAATTTAAACGGTTTTATATACAGAAGTAACGACGCAATTACAGATATAATTCCCTCCCATCGCAGTCACATTTATCATCGTTAATATTGTGAACCAAGGCTAATAAA
Source organism: Colias eurytheme (assembly GCA_907164685.1). Taxonomy (NCBI): domain Eukaryota; kingdom Metazoa; phylum Arthropoda; class Insecta; order Lepidoptera; family Pieridae; genus Colias; species Colias eurytheme. Next base: position 25,046 of record CAJQZN010035589.1, on the reverse strand, counting down.
ATCACAGCGTACTCAGAATATGCAAGTTGGTTGCGCCAATTTATGCAGAATGACCGCTTCGCTAACAACGTTCTCTGTGTTCATCTTTTATGTTTTCATCCGTCTCGTCCCGCGATGTCCTTTTTTTGTCGGTGACAATTTATCATTCTGCTATTTTCAATTTTTCATGGTCTTAGACGTAATATAAAAAAGGCTTCAATTTATTTTTAGTACAAAGATTGTAAGAGCTTTTTTCAACGCTAACGATAAAAGATATTTCTAGATACCTATCGTTTTACTCGGGGAATAAATGAGCCGCATCGTCAGATTATATAAAGATTTTTTCGTGTAACTTGAGGTATTGGATTTCTTGGAATGTAAAGGCCTACGTTCTACTCTCACTGTGGGTGTTGGGTGAACGTATATGACGTCAGGGGTGAGCAATAAACCATGACGATTGTGACGTCATTTGGACAAGAGTAGCTATAAGTATAGTAGGTATTCAAGTCTTGCAAGTTGAAAGTTATTCGAATAAATGCTAACAAGTGATTGTCTTGAGAATCTACTTGAGGCTCGAATATAAACGCTCTCGTAAAGATTAAAATGGATTTTGGTATGAAGGCCTTTGGTGCTGAGTCAGGGAAATTAAATTTCTAGTGGAGCTTGATATAATAGCTAGTTTTAATACTGCATTCTTCAGTTATTGTTGCATTCCTGAGTTAAATTATGCGCACACGAATTTTTTGCAAATACTTGTAATCTATATACCTTCGATAAAAAAGTAAGTTAAACCATAAAAGTTGATCTCTGCTTTTATGATTAGGTTGTAATTTTTCTCAGAAAATTACTTCATACTTCGTTCATCCTTTCAGATTTGATCTTACATGAATTGGTAGTTAATATAGATTTCAAAAATGTGTATGTTATATTGAGTATGCATTCTAATTAACTAGAATGCTAAATAATAAAGACTAGATATACATCTCAAAGCCAGTTCATTTATTTGAATTCCTAACATCTTTTCAATTACGCTGGAGAGCCTAGCCACAGGCTACAGCGCTTTGACGAAGTAACCGTTCCTTTTCGGACGGACTGCATTACTGAAATACATTTTTGAAGCGGAACACCGAGTTTGTTTGCACAGATTTTTAATCTGCTAATGTATAATACGTGTACTACGATGGCCACTTGAAATACTGAATGGGGAACCATTTTGAAATTAAAGTTATTACAACGAATTTGTTAATGCACTTTCGTAATTGTACTCAACGTTATTAAATAATAATGTCGCAAAATCAAGAGAGAAATATTACTAAAGAATTCAGATAATTTGTCACAATACTTTTTTACGTAATTATGTTAACTGCGCAATAAGCAGTTGAGGATGTTCCTTGAATCACCCGTACGGTTGTTGCAGGTATAGAGTATTTGTACGAGAACGGATTACTACAAAGGACACCGGAGGACGTAGCGCAATTCCTTCACAAAGGCGAGGGGCTGAGTAAAACCGCGATAGGCGATTACCTCGGCGAGCGCTCGGAATTCAATGAGGCGGTACTCAGAGCCTTCGTTGAACTTCACGACTTTACAGACTTGATACTCGTACAGGCGTTAAGGTAAGTTTCATTTCAAAGGAGTGCCTTTATCCAGTTTCGATTTATTTTGCTAGGTCTTCATTCAGCGCGTTTTTATCTTAATACAGATTGATTACATGGAAATCGCTCTGTAATGTGATCTTGTTTTGATTTATTACTCTCCCCTTGCCCTTTTTTTATAAAAGAAATTAAAGAGATTATTTTTTCTTGCGCTTTTTATTAACAATAAATGAAGCGAGTACATCAATTATCATTAAGTAAACGTTTTCAACTCTTCTTAATTTTAAAAGGAAACGTTAATGATATATTTATGTTGTTAAACCTACAAAAAGGATACGAGAATGGCTGCGGAAAAAAAATAACGCCGTATTAGGATTAACAAATACCTGCATTGCAGAAAGAAACGACGGAAAAAATAACCACTATTCCTGTAAAAAAACAACAATTGCCTGTGTATCTATCTGTTAGCTGCAGCCACGAGTTGCAATACAGTGAGCTTTTGTGGAGCTTTATTTTACACTGTCCATTATCTATTGTATATGTATTTTTTTTACCCTAATGAAACAGCTATACGTACCATACGATTTTGTAAATGATTATATTCATTATGGAATGTAATATGTAATTTTACAGATTCAATTGGAATTTAGGCAAAAATTTGGTTGTTGTAGATCTTATCCAAAAGGCTACATTATTTTACTAGAATCTACCCATTCGCATATTCCGAGTATTGTACACGGCTTCTCATATACCCACCCATCAACCCAGACTTCTCGCTGTTCCAGACAATTCCTCTGGAGTTTTCGATTGCCCGGCGAGGCGCAAAAGATCGACCGCATGATGGAGAGTTTCGCGCAACGGTACTGCCAACTGAACCCCGATATATTCACGAACGCGGACACGTGTTATGTGCTTAGCTTTGCGATAATAATGCTGAATACGTCCTTACATAACCCCAGTGTGAAGGACAAGCCGACGCCGGAACAGTTTGTGGCTATGAACCGAGGGATCAACAATGGTGGGGATCTGCCTCAGGAGTTGCTCTTGGTGAGTTTATTTGTGTATTATGATATTATGTTATTGTGTATTACAATCTTTCTCGCAAGTTTACAAATTGTCAAAAATTAGCCTCAGTTATGAGTCACATCCGCTAACAATTCTACGCATTATTTTTCCTCTATTATAATCTAACGGAGTTTACAATTTTACGGTGACAAATAGAGTATAGATAAGGCCATATATATGTCGTTGCCATATCGTAGATTTGCTCATTTCGTGAAATGGCCAATTTAGTTCGGCCAGATCGTTAAATCGTCAACGTTTCACGATTTGGTCATCCACATTTGGCCAGATCGTCGATCTGTTATATGTATCGCTGTATATTTATCGCTGTGAATTTTAATTTTTATTAATAGATAAGTAGTTACGCGATTAGAAATAAAGGTTAATTTCATAACACTTATAGAGAAAAATACAATTACTTAATGATCTAAGTACAATACTAAAGTTTAAACAAAGGATAATGGAGAAGTACATTATTTAAATTTTAAACCAACTCCTAAAGGTTAGAAGTAACAATTTTTGTCGTAGATTTTGTCCACTGATGAAACCGCGGGATACATCTAGTATTACTTATATTATTAATTTTAATGTGCACTAATTTAAAGCTAAATGATGATATTATTACTTATTTAACGTTTGTTATTTAACAAGGAAAACGCTAGGAAGGATAAATAATCCCATTTTAATTATACTGATAAGTCAATTACCAGTAAACAATATTTTGACGAAACTGTAGATACTATTTATAGCCAACGGCGATATTCCAATTAAATTTATCTTACTATATTTCCGCCCGCGTTTTCAAAGAAAAACCCGCATAGTTACCGTTCCTCTTGGATTTCCGCGATAAAAATGTTTTATTCTGGGTCTTCAGCTCACATTGTCTCATACCACATTGTAATCGGTAACACCCATCCATCCATCCTCACAAACTTTAAGCTTTTCTGTTTATGCAAAGCAAATATTATAAATTATTATAAATTTTAAGCTATTGCATAGTTTTTATCTCAGACTGAGCGCGGCGACCGAATGTAAAAATTCCGTAACGAAAAAACCTAACACCCCCTACTCCAACCGGCACAGCGATGCGATGCTATGCAATAGCTTTACCGGGGCAGTCCTCGAGTTCCACACGTATTTTTTATACTATTTACCTATACCTATGTGTTATTCATCGAAATAAAATGCTGTTATATATCTTTATTTATTTTGTATCATTGTATTCCATTCATCAAAGCCTAAATTAGTTCAGCTAAAAGGTAACACAACATTCATTGACAGGGCGGTACAAAGTTTGCCGGGACAGCTAGTTCTTAAATAAATTATATTAAAGAAAACTGACGGTTAAACTAAAATTAAAACAAATTAAACCGTCTATACTTTGGCTTTACTCTCCTACTTAAAGTGCTGATGGATAGAAAGGGTGTCTTTCGCGTTAATGCGTAGAGATTATGTCGTTATCCCTGAAGTGGTTAGTGGTAATGAACATAGAAATTAGAGTTGTAATTGAATTGATTAACTCTTAATTACAAATTTATACTCAAACAAAAATTAAGTTAAGATGATATACAAATAAAGTCTAATTTTCTTGTTCGGTGATGCTAGAAATTAGAATGATTTGTACCTATTTGTAGGTAGCTGGTAGGATAACGCTAGTTACTATGGTCTTGTTATACTAGTTATCACTTGGCTGTCACCTTCACAAATTAGAACATTTCTTGACGCATATTTATCGGAGAAGACTTATATAAAACTAATATATACAACAGAATATTTATAAAACTAAACTTTGGGAAACTAGCTTCCTACGTGCGTGTTTCCTTGCGTGTATATTGGGAATGCAAAGGAACTTGCGTGCATAATATAGGCCTTATTTCACAAATGTTAAGTTTCATTTTAGTAAACGCTATAGAGTATATTCTATTGAAATTCAATTAATAGGTTTAGTACTTTGTGGTAACAGATAGAGACAAGGTACAGTCTATCGGGACTATAAATTATTTGAATTGATAATTAATATAGATAGGATCGCAAAAAATGTAATGTAAAATAATTGAATTAATGTGCACGAACCTTAACGTTTAGTACATATAGAACACATTTGTCTATGACATACATATAGCAACCTTGTAAAATAAAAAGTACATACGCGATATAATTATTATAAATGATAAAAATATATCTGGACAAGAAGTATGTGTTTATTTCAATTAATGAAACGGATACCATAATTACTATAATCATTAATTACATAATTAATTTTATTATAATAGCCTCAAAATAATTTTGAATTATCGCAAATGAAGTTATTAAATAGTTTCGTATCAAAGTTTCAACGGCCCACTTATAATTTAACAAATGTGTACAGTTAACGTAATGCAAATGTAGGCTACATTAGTATTAGTCCTTGTTAGTTTATAAAATTAACCTAGTTTGTTTTACCGTTGTATTAGCAATGGTATTTCAAAATTCTTCAGGCGTGCTTCGAAAGCCATTTTTAACTAGCAGCCTGCCTCGGCTTTGCTCCTGTTAACAATAAGTCACCTATATAAAAAAAAATTAAGACGACAATTAGTCCGATTTTCCTTGACTATGTATAATTATTAACATGACATGTACGTTATTTCTATCATTTAATTATATTGCAATAATAATATCTTTAATATTTAAACCGTCTATGGATTAACGTAAAATAGTTGAAGCGCTTGAACGCCTGAACATATTCTGGTTGCGTCTGGTTGCGTCTGAATGAAATTCTATCCTTTATAGGCAACCATACAAATGAAACCGCGGGCTGAAACTAGTACAATAATATTACTACAATATTAATTGAGACGTATGTGTGTACAATAAGAATTGATACCAAGCAAAGTTTGTAGTTGATACGCTGCGTATTTGAACAATATTCATTTACATTCAGGATGTAGAATAAGCACGTATTATTTCTGTCAGTCGATTTTTCTAGTTGTTAACATTGAATTCGAAGGTTAGCGTTTGTTGTTTTAATAAATTAGGTCTTTTTTACAATTTGGAACTGAATAATTTATCATTTGCTTTAAATATACGAAAATACTTAAGGTAAAGAATAAATAAATCGCAAAATAATTATTTGCACTTACAGAGAGATTACACACACATAATCTAGGCATAATAACGGAATTACATATGTGTAGATAATATTGGATTCTATGTCTAAAGTTTTTAATTAATATTTTTTATTTTTTATGTATTTCGTGGGGAAAATCCACTTTTGGAGACTCTCTTGCAATGCAATTGAATTCTGAATTCTTTCAATGCATTCAGACATAATTTGTTAAGTATTATGAGCATTAGTAAAAAATATTTAGCTTAATTACCTGTAATAAGAACATGGTCAGATCTGAGTAATAGTATTTTATAATCACCGTTAGCTAGCATTTCCTTTGCTCGGATTAACGCAATAAAACTATGTAGGTTAGCTATTAGTTTATTTCTTCTATTAACCACTATAGTAGGTACATTAGCGTCATGACATCACGTTTCTACATGAAAAATTAATTCTAATGTAAAATTGTCACGATTCTGGTTGTGTTGGGCTATTCATTTGTTTACATAATAATGAAATACCTGTTATATTGTCTGCAATAAAACAGTAAGTGCTTCCTAGAATATTATAATGCATCTTTGTATGTAACTATACAAAGTGACTGCGATATAATCGATGCAATTAATTGTTAGTTTAAGTATCTACATGAATCTAGAAGCCCTGCGATAGCGGTGATATATTGAGAGATACAGTAATTTTAAATCGTTTTTCATCAATTTATCTTATCATATCAACAAATTTTTGGAAATGTATGCGTATAGATTGGTTGAGTAAATGATAAAAGGCTTTACAACAGTTTGCGTCATAACACGGACCGCTAGGCGCTATCTTCACTCCTTCAAACTGTATACAAACAATCCGATAGCTTAAAATGTTCATTCATTATATTATGACATGATTTTCCAAATTGATTCCAATCAATCATTAATTAGACACATTTAGAAAATTGTTATCATTCACGAAGTAATTATGTCCGACCTTGTTTACTCAACAGCCATCCTAACCTCAAATGACGTAAATGAGACACTATAAAGTAAATTAAGCGATAGTTGATGTCAATATAATGCCCTCTTATCGGCGCCAAGTGACGACCGATAAACGTGTTATGATATTTGACAAGCCAGTTGAGTCAGTAGCGATGTGGTGCACGATAGTAATTTATTGTTTTCAATTATTCTCCACGCTACCTAAATTTGTTTTCTAGTGCGATTAACACTCGATGTACGGCACACGTGTTTAATATGTAAGTGAACCTCATTACTCGATAAATGCATTATGCAGTGATTGTTGGCTCGTTTTTACGGTTTATTTTTGCATTAATTCGCTCGTATGAAAATTGATAATTATTATGCACGTGCGCATAAACAAAGATGACTGTATTGGGTCATTTGTGATATACTGATAATTGCTTCCTTTTAACTGGTTTATTGTTTATTTTAAAATATTGCAAATTAAATGCAAATGATAAAATAACGTTCATTTGTATTAATAAAATACATGCTCATTATGTATGTAATGAAATGCCTTTATTAATGTGCCTTTATTTAATTTCCAGTCCTTATACGAGTCTATAAAGACGGAGCCGTTCAAGATTCCCGAGGACGACGGTAATGATCTCATGCATACCTTCTTCAACCCGGACAAGGAGGGGTGGCTGTGGAAACAGGGCGGAAGGTATATAAATTATAAACATTAATATTTTTTACTTTTAAGTCTATACTTTATAGTACAAATAATGTATATAAAATCTCTATAATGCCCCTCCATAATATGGATAATAACAAAGTAAAGGTCTGTGAGAGATTGACCAATAGGTATCATGAAATTACGATTTGTAAGAACCCATTTATTTTCCAAAACAGATTTTAATCATCTTTATTGGATAAACCAGAATAAAGACTAAATAGTTTGCAGTAATGCGTTGTATATTTTTGTTGAATTCAATTGCTGTCTCGTCTATATTTTGTTTACTCTGCAGTATCGCATCCCCTTAAAAGTTTCTATTGAATTTTGAAATAACTCTGTGTCCCTAATAGGAGCTTGTATTCCCAGACACTGTTTGTACAAACATTTTTGAGTTTAGAACAAATGTTTGTTTTGTATAATAATATTATGATCATTGCCGCACACGGCATGATATTATCTTATGAATTTTATTTGCATATTTATCAGTCAAATATTTTATAAGTCGCTAATCTCAATATCTCAATACTATTATAAAGGCGAAAGTTTGTAAGGATGTATGGATGTATGGATGTATGGATGTATGGATGTATGGATGTTTGTTACTCTTTCACGTAAAAACTACTGAACCGATTACAATGAAATTTAGCACACATATAGAGGGTAACTTGGATTAACACATAGGATAGGTTTTATCCCGGAAATCCCACGGGAACGGGAACTATGCGGGTTTTCCTTTGAAAACGCGGGCGAAGCCGCGGGCGGAAATCTAGTTACATATGAATTACGTTTTTTCGCGAATCTACATCATTTATGGTATTTACGTTGAGATAAAATTGTTTTTCTGGTTTGTTGATTTAATAATTCTGTTTAATGGAGATTACGTAACCAGTTTATTATTATATCAAACAAAAAGCTTAAGCTTCATTGTAAATACGCTCTTATTATCAGTAAAATATACATTAGTTTAAAAGAAATTGGTATGAATTTATCAGTGCCTATTATTTGTTGGCCCCACATAGGTATTGATAGCCTACTTGTAGTACATTAAACTGGATTAACTGAAGTATTACAATATCTTAGTCAAATATCAACCACTTTGTAGAATAAAGTCAATATTTAAGCGTTGGCTAATACCATTAAATTATTCCTTGAAGTACGAGGATGGTTCTTATGTAGAGAAAACGTAAATATGTACCACGGGCGAAGCCGGGGCGGACCGCTAGTATATGATAAATATTTAGGTCTTGCTCAAGCTCTTTATATTATAAACAACAATTAATATTTTTCTCTTACATAGAAATAGCTGAGAATTTATGAGATTTTATGTATAAGACTTTTTCTTGCCTAAATATGCAATGTTAAAAATTTTTGTTATCAGAATATGTTGTAACTTGTAAGTTATTCATAATAATGTTAAAAATTATATAAATACTAGCGGTTCGCCCCGGCTTCGCCCGTGGTACATATGAAAAATAGATGTTGGCCGATTCTCAGACTTACCCGATATGCACAGAAAATTTCATGAGAATCGGTCCACCCGTTTCGGAGGAGTATGCAGACTAACATTGTGACACGAGAATTTTATATATAAGATTAATATAAACTATGTTTGTGTTTCAGATACAAATCATGGAAGAGAAGATGGTTCATTTTGAACGACAACTGCCTCTACTACTTCGAATACACAACGGATAAGGAGCCAAGGGGAATCATTCCATTAGAAAATATATCTGTGAGTATTTTTTTTATATTAAGATGAATCAATTTTAAGTATACAAACTTCGGACATATAATTTTGCGGTCGTAGTTTTTGTTAGTTTACGCAATAATTCAGTTGTTTATTTTAAAATTATAGTTTTATAGTATAATTTGAAAAGATAATCATCAACAACGAACTGATAAAAATATAGACGGACGGGTTTTATTATATTTTTATGTATAAAAAATCTCAGGCAGTATTATATTCTGCCTTAAATTTATAAGTTTTAATAAATACATATATTTTACAGGCGTAAATGTCACCGATATTTGTAAGATTTTAATAAAAATAACACCGTTAATTTTAATTCCTTTTTAAGACATTTAACAAGCGTAAACCTTATTTTTGTCACGGGCTATAAAATCGTAACGATGTCATAAATTGCACTTTTTATTATCAATAGCAATGCATATCGTAATCTCCCTTTAATATTATCTCGTGGTAGGCGTGTGCTCTGATAACATTCATGCGATGATCACACAAGTAACGTATGGAAATGTGGTAATATAATTTAGACGGTAAACAATGATCATAAGGGTGCTTTTCCACCAATAGTATCGCTTCAAACGCTAAATGCTTCAAACTAAATTAAGCGATATGATTGGCTATTTACACACACATTCCTCGCTACACGCAATTCGCATTCGCAACACGCATTGCGAAGATTCGCACATTATTGGTGGACAAGCATCCTTAGTGTAATAAAAGTATTTAACAGTATATGCGATATGTGTTGTTTGGTGATAGATTTCTGTACTATAGTAAGTTTTGGGTGTGTTTTTTGTGATAGGATTAAATAGTATGTTTAAAAAAAATTATACCGTTCAGTGTAAAAGTTTTTGAAATTGCATCTTTCTATTTTACCATGCTTTCAACACAGGTAATTGTATTCACAATTACAAGAAAAACTTGCAAACACATAACGAACCATACATAATATCTAAGGTAAGATGGATCATAAAGATCAATTTAGTGCCTCATGGGTATCAAATTGGTTCACGACAATTTGTACGCTATAAACTTTCTATATTATGTTAGTTACGCTTTCGAGGCAATTATTTTTTATATTCCTTTTTATTTGTTTTGTTTCTTGAACTGATCCAATCCTGAATTCCACTAAGTAATAAATTTAATACTATTAAAATTTTTACTTATTAATATCTGTGGGTGATCGAAATGAGCCGTTGGGAATGTTAATTGGGTATAAAAAATTACTCTTAACTTTATATGCCATATTAAATTTTATAATTAAAACATTTATGTTTATTTTATGGTTTATTTAAGCTTCGAAAGTGAAAGTTCAAGCTGTTAATGACTTTATCTATACATATAATAAATCTGTAGAAGGGTCAATTCTGTACATTGAAAATATTGAAAAAATAAATAGCAGGGGGTGTTACTGGATCGATACCAAACCCAAATATGTGATTAAAAAAATTTTTGTCTGTCTGTCTGTCTGTATGTTCAGGCATCACGTAAAAACTAACGGTTCGATTTCGATGAAACTTGGTATAATTATACCTTATTATCCTGGGCGTAAAATAGGATACTTTTTATCCTGGAAAAATACGTAAAAAAAAATTAATCTTAATTTTTCAGTTTTATCCATAGACGTTGTTCTGTAGAACCGCGAACACACGTTGCGTATTACTTATTATAGGCCTAGCCGTATTTGGGTCCAATAGATATTTATAAGATGTCATTGTCAGAGTTACTCAAAATGGAGAAATAAACCATCCACGCGAAGACCGACATCCGCACGGACGGAGTCGCGGGCGGAAGCTAGTATTTAATGAACAATCAATTTTTATTAAACCCGTAAATCCATGATCATAAAACGTACGTGACGAAGTACTATTACTACATTTGATTTGAATAACAGTTAAAATTTAACTGCAATTTGTTTCTCGGAAACTCATAATTGTGTTATATCCACAATGGATTATGTTTTAATTATATAATAACACTGCAGGCCGTCGACCGTGTTTAGTTTTCCGTTTATAGTTCGTGCAACTAATTGTTATGAATATATAATAAGACGGATATGTGACATACCAACATGTGACGGTACCACAACACATTCTCTAGTTCCCTATTTACAGTGTGTAAATAAACATACAAGGTCTTGTAAAACTCACATTCTGTACTTAATATTAGATGCGCATTGCAAGTGCGAGTTGTAACGAAATGCCTATGGGATTGTATAATGCCAGTAACTGTCATCTTCATTATAAATTAAAATGTACATGTTCTATTAAGGCCCGATTTTTCAATGCTTGGATAAAACTTATTCGTCGAATAATGTATAAAACTACCATTTTAAAAACGTATTCTAATTGCCCGTATTTGACAGTTTACGTGACATTTTAATATTATCGTGTAATACTTTATTAGACGGATAAGTTTTATCCAAGCATTGAAAAATCGGCCCTTATACGAACAAAAATAAACTAGTGTCCCGTATAACAGATTCTTAAATTTGCAACATGAGTATGCTCCTGCATATATGCAGGTTAGGTTATCTATTTAAGTGAATAATATAATGTAGGCTTTGTTTTATCCAACAAAACAGAGGCTACTCCAATTGTTAAATACATATAATAATAATGAAAGTGTGTGTATAATATTAATTATTGTCCATCATGCTTATCAATACTACAATTTGTTAGACATAATTTTACGTTAAGCACTCCCAATGCCTTCATGCTTTATATGCATGCCATGTCTCAAACGATTATAATTCTATCTTTAAATGACTTTTTTACATCCATATCTCAAACCACAGAATAAACTATATATAAAAAAATATTTATAATATTCGCAGGTCCGTCCAGCGAGCGACCGACAGCGGCCGCACTGCCTGGAGCTGTACGCGAGCGGCGGCGCCGACCTCATCAAGGCGTGCAAGACTGACTCCGAGGGGAAAGTCGTGGAGGGGAAACATACTGTGTACAGGTGGGTAATCTATATAATAGAAATCGAGAATGGCTCCACAAAATCAGCAATATTATTTATAGTATAAATGGGCAATAGAGCACGATAACGGCTACTAGAGCAGCTAGTAAGCAATAATCTAGTCTAGATAAAATATAGTTGAAAAACACGGGATCATATGATTAGATCAGTCGGCAAGCTTAATGTTTGTATTATAGAATAATTTAAATAATAAACGTTGATGTGTTGCTTTCTTGTGATGTCACGAAAAAAAAAGAGAATTGAGAGTTAGATAATTTCAGTAATAAAAGTTTGGAGGTGTAGATTTTATCGAAGCGTAAGGAAACAACAGGAGGAAACGCACAAATTCGTCATAACTAACACGATAATAATGTTTAATTTATTATTTATTCCAGAATGTCAGCAGCAACAGCGGAGGAGCGGGACGAGTGGATCGAGTGTTTACGGCGCTCCATCAGCCACAACCCGTTCTACGACATGCTCGCGCAGCGCAAGAAGAAGGCGCAGCACAGTGTGCACTCGGCCCACTAGCACAGTGTGTACCGGACCTTGCGGGTGCAGTGTTGAGTGAACACACGGTCTAGTGTGTACCGGGCTTTTCATAAAGTGAGCTGTGAATCCACGGTCCAGTATAGTGTGTGCTGGCTGTAAAGCAAGAATGTACTAATTATCATCAAGCAACTAGTATTCAGTGTGTACCGGTCTTTTCATGCAGTGAAGTGTTGAGCTGTGAACACACGGTCGGGCGCGCTCCGGTCGCTGTAAGGCGTGAACTCACTGTGCTATCTATGTGGCGAGCATACTAATTATAATTAACATCAAGCAATGCGCAAATGTGCAGTGTCCTATCTTTATTGGTAGTGTCATGTAATGCTGCGAACACAAGATAAAGTGTGTGCTGCTTTTAAAGGCAAGAGCTCACTCTATTTCCAATGTACCAGTGTTGTATCATTACTATCAAGATATGTGGGTAGTATACTCTACTGGATAACACAGTGTGTACTGATCTTTACTGGTGGACATAATATTATGCTGTGGATATACGACGATTCATGCTTGTTTCTTCAAAGAAGATAACTCACTACAAAAACATTTCAAGTTCACAATGCAACAGCGTCATATTGACATGCTAGAAGGTGAAATGGTACAAAGAGTTCGCTCACGTTAGCAGTGTGTAATGGACATTATTTATATAGTTGAATTAAAAATTATTCGATTCAAAAAATGGGTTCGTAATGGTGGCAGTGTATGGGCGATATTAAGGTGAGAACTCATTGATAAATAAATTATCTTAAGCGTAATGCTAAATATGCATATCGCTTACGCCACAAATTAGAGTTATCCAGTAAGAAGGAAGTGTTTAGCAACTCATTTGGTTAATGAGATTCATTAGCCATATTAATATCATATTGTCAAAAGAAAGGATTAATGTTCTAATGCAGCTAAAACGCGCTGTGTGAAGACATCAAAGGTGGAAAAAAGTAATGCGTAATATTTTTCGTGGGTAAATACAGATTTGTTTCTTTTATATAGATATTCCAATGCAATAACAATTTTGGGTTGATCAGTTAGTACTTTTTAGTGGTAATAAAGGCACTAAAACATTTGTTTATTTATACAGATAAACAATAATCAATATTAGTAAGGCAATATTAATTGAAACTGAAGTTTTTATATCATGAAGTAATGGAATATATAAGAGATTTTTTGCAATCATTGCAATAGTTCTTTGATAGAATAAGTAAAAAAAGAATGATAATATATGGTTATTAGTGAAACCATTATTTTACACTTTACAGAATATCATTAATAAAAACAGTGTCTTAAAATTGAAGTAATAATTTAATTTTCGAAATAAGTCGATGTATATTTCATTAATTATTATTATTGTGTATGTATCAGTGTCTTTGTGATTGTAATATTTGATTTAAGATTTATTTTTAGTTTTAATATATTTTATAGCAATGAAAGATTATTTTATGTTTTCGTAGATTATTTAGTATTGTAGTCGTCCACATTGAATGCAATGAATTATTGTGAAATGTGATAAATAACAATGTGACCGTTAAACATTGTTCTGTATATATATTGAGTAATTAATTATGGTTAGTAATGTCCATGTAAATAACGAAAGCAAGACTGAAAGCGTACATACATTGCTTTTTAATGGTTCGCGTTATAAAGCTGGGAAACAAGAATAAAAACGTATATTTTTATATAAATTAGACACGCTTTAAAAAAAACTAATAAATTAAATATAGTGCAAAATGATTTCTTCTTGGAAATAAAATAATGATGAAAGGTTAGTGAATAGTGATGTTGGCTATAATAATTTATAATTATATTAGCTATTGTTAGGAAATACATATTGTTCATTGAAATGGTTGCGGTTATAAAATATTTCTAAACAATGGTAAAGCATTCGCAATCCATAAATTGAGAATTACGCGTTTATTAATTTCTATATTTTATCTTTATTATTATTCTGACACTATATTACGACCATATTTAGGCTGACCGGTTGGCGTGGTTGGTAGTGGCCCTGTCTTCCAAGCCAGAAGTCGTGGGTTCGATAGTTGGGCAAATATTTGTGTGATGAACATATATGTTTGCTCTGTGTCTGTCTAATTATCTATATACGTATTTATTTAAAATTATATATCTATGTTTATCAGCCATCTGGTTTCCATAACACAAGCGAAAGCTTAGTATGGGAACAGATCGAGTCGTGTGTGAAAATTGTCCTGATATATTTATTTATTATTTATTCTATAACTAATCCAATTACTTCCAAAAGTAAAAACATCTTTGCTTATTTTCTAAGAACATACCATTATTGCGGTTATATATAATGAATTGCGTGTGGAATTTATAATGATATTTTTATTTCCCAGCTTTATATCTGAGGAGAGTACAATGCCATTTTGAATTATTGCTGATCGCAATGAGTGTAGTGTTAATTGCTTCTCGTTACCTCGACAATAACTTTTATCAGAAATGCTGCCAAATTGGCCTAATTATGTATTACGTTATGATCAGTTATAACCGATCTTTTACATAATATACTTTCTATACACTGTTATGTTGCTTTATGTATTCAAATTACAAATACATAAGTAACAGAACATCTTTAACTAGTAAAGTAGTTTTATTGCTCTTTCTCTGGTTGAAACCCGTTTCTCAATACCAATCTTTACTATAAAAGTTTTCAAATCATTTACAATATTTATCTTCAAATGTTACAAATAGCTTTTCTGTATTTGGTCTGTATTTTAAGGTTCTTATTATATTATGTTCTAGGTCGGCACCACAATAGAATAATACAAATGTTTTATCATAAAATGACTGTCTTGTTACAACAATAATAATTAACTTTGATATTTAACCATTTATATTATATTTTATACGGTTACCTACGGTATAAATGTTTCGTAGTATTGAAGGCAAAAAATATGCAAGTTCATAAAATATTTTAACAAGCGTCATTTGTGGAAACGATTCTCTAACAATTAATTGGAAATCGTCATTTTAATAATTCGTGTGATTTTATTCACGTTAATAAAATGGAGGTTTGGAATAACTTGAATTCGGTAGTTATTGCTGTTGATTTCCTCTGTCTATATATTATACGCATATAGCAAATATAGCAATGTACATTTAAATTATGGTTGGTTATTCATTTATATGTAAAGTTTGTACATGTATATTGAATTGTAGAATATTGTTTACCACAATACCTGTACTATTGTATATCTGTATTCTGTATGTAAATGGAAAATAACTAACGTTTTTTAATAAATATCTGTATTTATAGCCATTATTTAATCACTCACGTTTACGAGCAGTCGATATACATGTAGTTATTATTTATGCAACGTGCTTTGTAATTTTGATGCGCGTCTACTCAAGGTGAAACATTACTATTCTAGAAGTTACGAAATGTTGCGCAAAATAACAGTTTTTAATTAATAATAATAATTTGATAATATAAATCGTTGATTTAATGAATTACTCACTCGTATGATTGAATATAGGTGTAAATATCGTATTTATATAGGATTGAACACTTTTATACAGCAGTAAGTGATTATATTATGATGTATTACGCCTTCAATTCATTTGATTCGGTCTGTTAGTTCAATGCAATTACAATGTTATCATATTTATACGCAGATTCAGAGATAAATTATTAAGTAATTACAATTAATTCGCTTTCTATTAAATGCTATATGAGTTAAAGATCTCTTGAATTTAGTCACCGAGGGGTTTTGAGCGCATAAACGTGTTACTTATAGTAAAAAATTTGGAAAATAAGTATGCATTTTTTATTAAAACGTGTGGAATCCTATATGAAATAGTATGTTGTGTGTTTTAACATAATCGTATTTAGGGAATGGTGCCTAACGATCTGTTAATTAGTATTAAAGCTGTGTAAATTCGCAATCGGTTAATTTATCTCAATTGTAATGATTTATATATGACAATGGATACATGCATAATAATTATTGTGATGTAAATAATTTTGTAAGAAAAGAAATACATTATTATCTTTATTGT
Organism: Colias eurytheme; assembly: GCA_907164685.1. Classification (NCBI taxonomy): domain Eukaryota; kingdom Metazoa; phylum Arthropoda; class Insecta; order Lepidoptera; family Pieridae; genus Colias; species Colias eurytheme. Next base: position 8,368 of record CAJQZN010035589.1, on the reverse strand, counting down.
TTTGTTTTTCTTTCAACAACTCCCAGCGCTTGATTTTGATTTACATGTAATTGTTTGTCGTTTTGGAAAATTACTATTACGTTATAAATGTAGAGATTAAGGGACTTGGCTTGAGATTCTGCATACTATTAAGTAGTTGTCATGACCATGAGAACTTTATAATGTAACAAATTACGATTGTTGAAATAATGCGAATCAAACCAAAGATGGATAAAAAGCTATAGATTATTTTGAGCTGAACATTATCACTTCACACCACTGCAACTCGTCAACGAAAACATCGTGAAGAAACAGAATAATAAAAATATTCATGTTATATAACATCTACTAACACGAGGTAGATGCTGGCCCAAAAGCTCAGAAGCTGTCCTAACGGTAGAAAAAAGGTGATGAAATCAATTTATATAACTTAGAAGTATAGGTACATGTTAATATTTAAATTCGATTTTGTAATAAATCGTATAATCTGTTATCGAATCCCCTACGTAATGGGTAAGCAAATTGATGCTGATGTTATTCATTTGCTTCTAGTTAAAATAAATGAATATTGATACTCATGCGCTATCATTGCGTTACTATGTTACTACGTAGTAATAATACATGAATGTGCGCTATCGATTTTTTTGCGAATTACTTAACTAAGTAAGCCGGTGCATGTATTAGAAATTGCATGTCGAATTTTATCTCAACGGCCATAAAACTAAATAAAATGGGTAAGTGTGTTAGTAACTCGGCCGAATTCGTTTATTTTCAAGCGGCTACGCCGCGCTGTCCGAGCGTGAAGTTTGTTGGCTTCCTTTTCCGTCGGTGAAACGCTCTTGCGTAAATGCTTCTGAAATAATATACTGGAACACTGCATCGATGTACTCAGTTATGCTAACAGCTAAGTGCCCGATTATTATGTGTTGATATTTTGCATATAACATGGCTTAGAACCGGAACTATATCTAACACAAGTAACGTTTGTGGTTTATGCTTATAAAATTATACATTTTATTTTGTTAAATTTGACGATTAAAGTGGTGATAATAAAGCAATAGTCCTTTAATGGCTAAAAGACAGTATTAATGTGACATGGAAAATTTTGCATAAGTAGTACCTATAGTTTTGTTGAATTCCGTGACAAAAATAGTTATCACTTCCACTGCGTAGGCGTCTACGCCCCAGAGCACTAATTCAATTCGAGCACCTCCGATTTTTTAAACTTGCTTTTTATTTTTCAATTTTTGTTAAGTACCTAGGTACCTATTTCGTCAGCGCGTAATTGAATAATGAAAAAGATCATTTCTATACTTATAATTCTATTTAGTATAAAGCTGAAGGATGGGCTGATGATGATGATAAAGTTGAAGTTTGTTTGTTTGAACGCACTAGTCACTACTATCAGGAACTACTAGGTAATATGGATATATGTTGGTGCCTGAGTGCTCTGAAATAACTATTAAGTAATTTGTGGCCTTAGGCACACTATAGAGCATAGGCTATATAATATACGTATACCATGGGTGACCGGTGAAGCCGGTTCGGAACGTTAGTAAGATGAAAGAAGAATTCAATACACACAACAATATTACAATTACAATGATTTTGGTGTTCTAATTGAAGTTGCAAATATCTTCTGATTAGGAACCTCGAAAACAACATTTACTTTATTTTTACATAATAAACATCCAAAAATAAGTATTTAAAAATAAAATAACCTGACCTCAGAATAAACGTTGCGTTGCGAGTTGGTTAATTTCCACCTCGTTTTTCAGCTTGACCTCTTTAACAACTATTTTTATAATTTAAAAACCGCTTACGCTATGCTGATACTTGATAGTGATAAGAAACTGTTTATGTTATGTGTACACATTTAATTAAATACGTAGAATAAAACAAACAATTGGTTTACCTATTTCAAAATCTATTATCTATAACCAACTATAACGGTATAGTCCGATTAGAAATTGAGCCTGTAGATGGAAAATCCTCGTTTCATTATCGCATATCAATTACAAACTGACTCGTTCTAATGGTTTAATTCTGCGGCCTGGATGCATTAAAGTATACAAGCTTGAGACTACGGTTTCATTCGCATGGTACCCCTTTTAAATTGACACATAAATTGAATTCATATTGTTATTTACCTCTGTGCCAAATATTCATAGATTCCGAAAAGTCATCATAAAAAACTTTTGCGTTGAAAGTAATAGCAACTGGATTAGTAATTTCAATAAAGCGCTACTTAGTAATAGATTATTTTTCCAGTTATTTTATTTTAATGAACAGATTTTGTCCATGTTACAATCGTCGATTACCTACCTAGATTTATGGATGTTGCCTTTCGCTGTGCAGCTGCAGCTATTTAATTTTTATTTTTCAGTGAGATTTATATCTCAAATATAAATGTAGGTACCAAAGTAGCATAAGTAGAAAGCGAACTTTATAAAACGAGTCATCTGAAGCAATAGAGATAATAATTGGTATTATGTAGGTAGGGTAGGTAGTTTATTTTTACTAGAACTTCCAGTAAATTTTTGTAAGGTATAATTATAAATGGGAAAATTAATCACATCACGAAATACGCAGCGGGATAAAGTGCTCGAAAAAGTCGAGAGAATGTGTGTGCAATGCATAACGATTCACCATAACAGTCAATAACAAGGATTTTTCAAACGAGCGACGCGTCACTCTTTACTTTTTTTTTAAATAAACGTCGGTCTATCATAAAAATCCACAAATATTATTTGAAGAGTTTTTGTCAAAAGCTAAAGCCAACTTAGGAATATCGGAAGGAGCTAGAAGCTACAACTTCCAAATAGCCAACCACAAGCGATAAGCTTGGAAAATTAAATTTATAAAAATAAAACACGTTTTCGCTTATCTGCCTTAATAGATATATGCATCGTAGCAAAAAGTAGCGTTTTTGTGGCTTTTGTCATAGAGCATGCTTTGAAAAGCTTTTGATTAAGTTTTAAAAAATACAGTAGGTACCTAATATTGAATCTTTATAATATCTAGTTACAAATTTATGTACATTCTATTTATTAGATATTTACCTACCTATAACTTTAATAAAGTGATACTGAAAATATGCAGACCAACCCATTGCCAAATCGTTATACATTTGTCCATGGGCAACAGGTCTAATCGAATGCTAATAGAATCCAACCTCGTGTCAAGTCATTTACGTTGTTATGAATTTTACCTCCTTGATGTCACAATAATAAATATAGTTCAGTAATAACAAAAAAAAAATGCTTAAAATAAGACAAACATATAAAATTATTGCTTTGTCACCGATCCTCAATATGGGTAGAAAGTTTGAATTAAATATGTCCGTTTAAAGTGGTTCTAAATCGAGTAAAAAACATACAAACTTACAAACATACAGGTGAAGCTAATAGTATCGTGTTAAAAACGTAACACAATACAATGGGATAATGTAATCCGGCTAATATTACGAGAAATGACACAGTTTACTTATCATGGTGTAGTAAATAGTGGTAATAAATGATAGAAAATTGATCCGATTCACGCAGTTTCCGTAAAAGGTTACAACCACCTTACAACGATGAGAGAGGTCAACGTCAAGGTCCGTTCGAACAATGAACATTGGTTTTAGAAAATCCCATTATTTTTTGCCTGTCGGCGATGTTACATGTAGCTTTTAAAATATTTAAACAAATTAAATAATGAATTAGCAGTTATATTGTTATTTTACCTATTTACCGCTGAGAAGCCACTGTCCATAACTAAGGTCCATAAAAATATTAATATGCAGGTATAATACCAATTTACTCGTACGTTTGTGGTAATTATTAAAAACATAATATAATTCAACATTTATTGTTTAACTTTTTTATTTTTATTGTGGATAATCTTGGTATTATGCGAAGGATGTATGTGAAGAAAATTTTTGTGAAAACGTGATAAAGAGACATAAATAAACAGTAAATGTTGTAACTTCTATGAGTGTTTTTAATTCTTTTATTAACTGCTCCTTTATATTTTAATCTAGGTGATAATGAACCAGATGTACAAACGTTTCCACCACCGTATTATGCTAATATATGACCTTTCTCCTGTTGAAAATAGAACGGCTACTTGCCCCGTACAAATACCTAACAATTATTTAGCTTTTACGGTAATAAATTGCTTGATATAAGTATTTATTTCTTTTTTAATGGATACCGAGTTCAATAAAAAATGTAATTGTTTTCTGTTGTTGGTCAATAAACGCGGTTATGTGTTTGTGAACAATAACTATTTAAGCGATATCGAAGCGTCGACTACGGATCAATGCACTGTTGCCTTTCATATTTTTTATTTGATTATGTTGAAAGAATTTTTCATTACTACATAATAGAGCAAAAGAGAGATCTGTTACATTTTTGCATTAGTCAATAAAATTGTTAGGATCTAGTGCACTCTCAAATTACAATTGAGAAGTTTTTTTTTAACTGTATATATAAATAAATTACATTTTGAAATAGAAGTTTAATGAAAATATTTTTTTTTCATGCAATTTGCATAACCATTTCTTTGAATTGTTTCCTGAATTTAAGGTGATAAGCATTCATTAAAGATAAGGTGAATAAGCCTCAAATAGGTGTAGGTGTAAGTAATGTGTATTGAACGGATGTAGAGTTCCGTGGTTGTATTCCGTATTCGTATATTCTTTCAAACATTTCTTTATGGCAAACCTACACATATAATGCATATAATGTCATGTAGTACCTATAACTATTATTATTCCATGGTAGAAATTCCTCGAATGAACTTAATGACTCATTAAAATAAAACTTGTAATTATCTTGTGATGATTCGTTGACGGTGTTGACGCATATCTAGTTACAGCTAAGTATGGTTACTATAAATTAAATTGTAATATTACTGATTGTACACTTTAATTATTAAAACGGTCGTCAGTGAACTGTACCTATCCGACCTATAAATTTTATAGTAGATACCTATTACCTGTTTCACGAAATCGAATTTCATATCAATAGAAATTTAAATATATTAATTGAACAACTTGATATTACTTACTGTTTAAAAAATAAAAAGTAAATCAATTATGTATTTAGTCATCTGTATTATTAACTAGGTACCTACTCTATGTGTCAAAATATATAATATAAAGGCCCGTGTCACCCCATAAAGAAAACAAAACGTATACAGAGGCAAATTCTAGCCCTGTTAAATCCGTTTTACTGATTTCTTTTCAAATAAATGGTGCTCGTTTGATAAATCCTTTATCCTCGGTATACCTACATCCAGTGCAAGACTTATTCCCCTTTTTTGAAAACGAATACGAAAACAACATAAACAGATTCATTGTAGGAGCTTGAATAATACAATAAGTAGCTTCAGCCTCATATAAATTTATATTTTCTTACTTGTTTTTTCAATAAATACTTGCGTGACCAATGGCAATTGCTTAGTATCAAGAACTAGACAGGTTGTCCTTTCTCATAAAAAAGCACTTACTCGTGTTTATGTATTTATAAACTCACTCGTATTGTTGTCCCTATGTCACTAGAAACCTGTTTCAGATGCTTCTCATAAGAATGCGAATATTCTTTGAGAAATCTTACGCATGCTTCTAGAAACGCATTCCGCTATACATTTTACCATTATTATAAACAAAGTAAGTAAAGTAACTGCTGAATAATCACCTTTCTTACAATTCGCAATTGTACTAATATTAAGCTAATTTACATAAGAATACTTGACTTGCTGTGAGTCATACTTACTGAATGTAAGGTGAAATAAATTTATTATCTTCCAATGTTATTCAATAATTGAGGGTGATTACGAATAGCTTGTATAGGTAAGTATATAAGAACATAATATATTATGTAATATTTATGTAAAAGAAGAGGTACAAATAATAGCTGCGTGTTGAATTTTGCTGTAAAAAAATCAATCATATAATTTTTTAATCTCAAATGCAATTTAATATCATGGCGCTTGTTTATATATATGTTATGATAAGATAGAAAGTAAGATACATAAACATCACACTCACTTGGCACTGCTATCTACAACGGTCACCTTCTCTAGGATAAGATTGCTTTCTCCAGCCTTGGGCATAAAGATTTTTCAATTCCTGTACATATAGAACGCTGTAAAGTTCAAAATCTGCAAAATGGGTAATATTTCTCTTTCAAATTAAAAATGTAACAAGACATAATGAGAAAATAACACGTTTTTAAAATAACATTCTTAAAGAAGAAAATAAATTAAAATATGTCAAGACCAAGTTTCTTGTCTTAATTTTTTTTTTACGTTTTAAAGTTTTAAACTATTTAAATATAAACTAATAATAATTATAACTATTTAATTTTTTAAACTATTACATTTCTGTATTCATAATATCATATCGAGTAATATTCATTAAGTGCAGTTCATATTGGCAGTATTATGTACTTATTATTAAAATTATATAAAACACACTGCGCACCAGCTTGCAATCGATTTAGTCCTCGTGGTTCCATCGTGCGATCTCATTTAAATAAAATATCGTCATAATCGGTTTTGTTAGATTATATAAACATAATCTATAATATTTTAAGCGTAGCCTAAATGTGCCATGCATATGCAGGTATATCATTGAACATTACAGATTCATATGATTCATATTAAAATGATTCTGTTTGTATAGATATAGACGTAAGACAATATAGATTAGATACAATATATCAATCTAATTATCTAGGTCCTAGATGTATGTACTAAATACTAATATGTTACAGCTCATAATTATAATATTTGTGTTAACTATTAGATATAGGTTGAGAAAAGGCATGAATAACGAAGTGTGAAGGATTATCTCATGACTAACTATTTGCGACGACATTTGAATGGTTTTACCGAAAATATTATCAAATATTAAATTATAATATTGCTTGTGCTATAAGAAATTGTATTGGCTTCTTGGAAGATACTCCCAGTTCGCGATACATAATAATGCTACTCATATACAAACAAGTCCTAATGCCAGTATGGACTTATGGTATTCAGCTGTGGGACTGTACCAAAAAAAGCAACATTGACATAGTTAATACAACGTTTCCAAAATAAAGTACTGAGAGACATTGTAAATGCTCGGATGCTCCCTGGTACATCCGTAATATGAAATCATGACTTTTGACTATATGCTCTACTCTTTAACTTCGAATTTGAAGAGTAGAGCAAGAGTAGAGCATTTAGTCAACGGGCATGCTTTTCTCATACCTATTAGTCAAAGTGGGTAACTAAGTCCCCATTTAATGTAATTGCGTATACAAATACGCAGTAGTAAAGCCTTGAAATTATTCTCAAATTTTAGGTAGTATATATTTAGGTTTTATTTATACAGTAGAGGCTAGAATTAGATGATATTTATTCATAGCGTGATATAAGCAAAACTGGCTAGGCGTGCTAAGGTTTAATTTAACAGCCGCTAGAACTGCGACGCAACCTGATTATATTGTTAATGGCGCATTCTAAACCACAAGATTTATAAAAGTTTATAAAATATATGACCAAAAATGATGATGAATGACCTTATTCATTATTATAATAATATTTATTTAAATAAAGTTTAAATAAATATCCGAAATCGCTATGGAACTTAATTTTATTTAAAATTGTCTTCTTTTAGACAATCAGTTGCATATTCGAAGGTCAACTTAACAAAAACTTTCACAATGCTGCTCACTTTCTGAATAAAAGGTTCAATAGCCGAATATATTTTAAGTGCTTTAACTATATTACTTCGTTAGGGCTAAACACGCAATGTTAATCTTTTACATCTTAAACAGTACTTTCGTAATTTGAAAAATGCATGAAATATCAAATTGTACACTTTTAATTCCTTTTTAAAGCCATTTAATTTCAATCATAGCTAGGTACACTTAAAACCTCGGGAAGGTTATAAATAAAACGTAGTTAGCACTGCAGTCCAAGAGGGCGTTTCCGAAAAAGAAAATGAATTTTCCTTTACCCTTGACGTAGCGTATTAGCTGTGAAATTTAAATTGCTGTACAACAAGGCTGCTTATAATATGCAAGCACACCAATTGGTAGAGCGAAGTAGGACTATGTTTGTTCTGGCTATAAATAATTTAACATATATTTGCTGACGGGCTGTAGGTCGTGAGCTAATGTGTAGAATGTAAATTAGCGTATACAATTTTCAGCCGGTTACGTTAGGCCATGATGTCTGTATGTTTTACAGTGAATATTGTCAAGGACTTCTAAAATTGTGTTGAATGTTTTCGGTTTTTTAATTGGTGTTTAATGTGCAACATATACTTACTATAATTATAGACAAATATCTGCTAAATTTATTTAACGAGAAGAAAGATGCGAGCTACATGTTTTTATCTCTATATTTC
>CAJQZN010035588.1:23130-36652 GCA_907164685.1 Colias eurytheme | reverse complement strand
AATATATATCAGAAGTCAGATTTAGGTCCGCGATTTTTGCAAACGAACATTTCCTTGGAGCCTGCTCTATCATAGATATTCACGACATATGACATAAAATAAAGTTATTTGTTTATTTGATTTTCTAATAAAATAGTTAAATACAAATAATATTTACCTACAATATATCCGCATTGAATAATTATACGAGATACCTTCCCTATCTGACTAATTTATTCGAGCTGGAACTATACAGTTCTTTTATGTGAACCTGGAAGTGAACAAAAAACTTATTACAATGAGCTTACGCACAAAAGTTTACATAAATACTTTTAAAAATAATTAAGGAAACTACATATTTATATTACCTACCTACCTATATACACATTTTTCAATCCACTATAATATAGCCCAAAATAATTTAAAAAACAAGTGAATTTAACCCTGATGTTTTCCGAAAAGAAAGCTCAAAATTATTCACTATTATTAACTCCGAAACGCTTTACCTGTTACAGAGTTTTACTCAGAAGAAACGGTCAACAATCAAGGCCTAGAATGTTTACGGTTTCTCAACGAAGTTATATCGGATTTTGATCTCGTAAGTATCTGTTTTTAATAAACACATCTAAAAATACTTCAATAGTCTCACTTTAGAGACGTACGTAAGCCGTATAAAATGCTGTTCATGTTGACTAAATATAGATACTAAGATGTATGTATCACAATGAACTTACTGGGCTGTTTTAATGAATGACGTTCCTGAGGTAATCTATATTTGCGCAGAATGCAGATTAAATATAGAAACTATTTAAATGTTTGTAGGTTTGCTTGTTGTTAACATACACAAACTAGGTACCTGCTTAAATTATTTTGCAAATTGTTTAACCAGTAGATGCAGTATGAGACTTATGCATACAATTGATACTGTACGAAAATATATCTATATGTGTCTATCTTTAAAAGTCTATTAAATTAAAAAAAAAAGATTAACAATAAAAATATATGCATGGGCATCTTCACCCTGACTTTTAATATGCAACAACTACTAAGTTAACTAATGTGGAATGTCAAAAGCTTAAACACGTATGTAAATGTGAGAATGAAGTTGTTTATTTGTAATTATTATGCGTTATCGACGACAGTAGTTGTGTGCTGCATGAATCAATTAAATGAGAAACAAATTCCACGAAAGTTTCCAATGCCTGTCCAATGTACGTGAGCAATATAATTTTCCTATGACCTCATAAATATTATATAAAAAAAATATTTATTTACTTATTTAACACATAATATATAAGAAAATGTAATATAAAAATAACACACAAGCACTTACGTACGAAAAAGCGGCCTTATTGCTCAAAAGCAATATCTTCTAGGCGTCAATTTCTTCCGATTAAGAAGTTATTGCAAAATCGTATAGATTTTTATATAATGTTTATGTGCTTTTTAAATCTTCTATTTATATTTTCTTTCAGTTACTCGAAGATTCAAAATTCAGCAAGGACATAATTAAAATAAAAACGATTAGTTCCACCTACATGGCGGCATCCGGCCTAAACCCTTCGCGACAAATGCAGGTTTGATTTTTGCTTTATTAAACATATACATATAATGAATCGAATATTCCCATTCTGAATGTAAGTAGGTTCATGTATCACAAGAAGAATTTTTTTTAAGAAAGAATGCGTATGTTTGTTCTGTTCATCAGACTTAAAAGAAAAATGATTAGGATAGGATTGTTTGATTCCACTGAAAATAATAATAAAAAGTACAAAACAATAATCATATTTCACAAAATCTTTGTTTAGGTCAACGTCCGATTTCGATTCAGTAATTATTCAGAATTCGTTTTGCCATTTTAGGCAACTTTCAACAATCTTTTGTTTTATATAAAGTGCTGTAATTATTTTTGCATTAGTGACGAGCGGAACTAAGAATAAATCGTTCCATGTGTTCTCTAGAACGCGTCGATAGACAACACATCATTATGTATTTTGCTTTTATTTAATGTAAAAAGCCGTCCATCGAGTTTGTATCTGCATAAAACAGCTAATCAAAAATAGGTAGGTATAATAAAATTTTAGAATAAATTGATTTTTGTAATTCTTTTTACTTTATATAATATTCATTAATTTTAAAATATATTATAGTTATTTTGGAACACAGTGAGTATTGTGTTGTGTACTCAAAATTATAGATTAGTTAGGAAATGAATTTTATAACTGTGAAACATTATATGACTTTGAGCTTTTTTAATAGGTATGTCGTAAATTACAAATTTAAAATTTAACCTATTCCAGCAAATATTTGAACAAGGATATTTTTATTGAAACGATCTTTCTGCATGAATATTAATTTATTTTAATGTCACAAAAATAAAAATTCTTACCGTCTAATTTTTGTTTTGTAAAATACATTTGCCATGCGTACGAAAAGTTTTTTTTTGTTTAAAGCCATCTGACGGTATTCTGGTACGTTGGGCGCACTTGGCTTGCCTGGTGGAGTTTGCGTTAGAGCTGCAGCGTGTACTGGCTGCTATTAATGAGCAATCGTTCAACCATTTCGTGCTTCGTATGGGAGTGAACCACGGGCCCATCACAGCTGGGGTCATTGGTGCTAGGAAACCACATTACGATATATGGGGCAATACCGTTAATGTCGCATCTCGGATGGAAAGCACGGGAAAGGCTGGATGCATACAGGTATTATTTTCATCGAAATTGTATTGTATTGTTTTGAAGTATCCTTTATTTTACGTGTCTACAAAGTTGTTTTTTGCATTTAATATAATGGATTACGTGATAATTACTAAACATACCTAACGATTTCATTATGAATTAAACTAAAAGGCCACTTGAAAGTGATAATTGAATAAAAAGGAAGAGTACAGTGTAGTAAAATAACAATATTATGTATATTAGGATCGTCCGGTTGAAATTCGACCTTCTAACGACTCTCACCTGTGTTCCACTGCATATGTATATCACAATTAAATTACATTCGACCAAACAGTGTAGATACTTAATATGAAAACAACGACATGTGTATCATTACTTTGAATATGCATAATGGAGTGTAAATGTTAATTCATACAACAATTTTATCTGATCTATCTTAACTGTTATATATAATTATGAATAAGCATATATTTACGTGTACATCGGTGGTAATTGTTAAAAATATGTAATGACGATTCGAAAGTGCTTAAAAGAAGTCTAATTGAATAAATAAATGTTTGAGTTTGAGTTTACATCGTGGTATAATTAACGTGGAGTAAAATATTACGACAATCGTAGGTGACCGAAGAAACATGTGAGATCCTACAAAAGTTTGGCTACTATTTCGAACAACGTGGTCTGGTGGCTGTAAAGGGCAAAGGGCAGCTGATGACTTACTACTTACAAGGCAAACATGACGCACCCCCGCCGCATACTGAATGCCCAACGGTAAAGTATTCTATTATTACGAAGCACTATAATTATAATGCATGTCTTTTTAATTACGTTCTCTTCAATTTTATATCAAGAAAATGTAAATTTATTTCAGATTTTTGTATTTATTTGAGCTAACCAGCTTCTGAATATCAATAGATCGTAAATTAACTATAATAGAATACGGGATGTTAATTATTGTAATTTTATGGAATTAACTTACTGATAATAATCTACTGTTGTTTTAATATTATGTGTCTTTTCTAATCTAATCTTTTATATTTTATATTCCATACTTTTTAAATTTTAGTTCAAAATATCGATAGTTTGATATGTAATTGCATATCGCAGTCGATCAAATTACAACATTTTACTTGCAAAACGAAATCAGCGGCATAATTTATATTGTCACGCGCTCTTTAGCAAAGCAACAAGCGTTACCTATAACTATTATGTTCATTATAATTTTCTTTACAACACCATCAAACTCTGGTAGATAGCTATCACATGTTAAGATCAAATTTCACACTTGCGTCAACTCCAATTTATTTCACCAAAGCGTTTAATAATTCTCGCGTTCAACATTTGATAAATGTTGCTAGCTTGGTCACACTCAGCGTGTTGGAGCATCCCTTTATTATTTCCAGATCAACACACAAACAAATCAAATCAAAATGATTATTTGCATGAATTGCGGTGAATCATGGATGAACATGTTATTAATATAGCTTCTACATTTAAATAATATTAATTCTATTTCAATTTGACCCTCACATTGGAAAGCGTTGAGCTCGTTTACCTTCTTGATATTAAAAATATATACAGTGGTGGTCACATAATTAAAGACACTAAGAGCATTTTATACTACCCCAGACACATCTCTCAACATTTTTTTTCACACTACCATTGGAACTTGTTAAATAATTTTAAAATATTCAGGTATGTGTTGTCTAATGCTAAACTAAATTTTATCTACAGAACTTGTCGGTTTGTTAGATTTTAATCAGTTCATCCTTACTACTAGCAGTTTTAACCTAGCAAAGGTCTGGCCATATAATTAAAGACATTAGACTCGCTTATGAGAAATATAAAAAAATATTATTTTAAGGAGATTATTTTTCCAACACAAAATGCCTGACGTATTTACAAAACATTTTTACATTTTTCAATATTTGGTTGCATGTCCTTTGGCAGTAATGACGGTTTACATCTCTTGGGCATTGAAGCAACTAATTTTGTACAAGTTGCATCACTAATTTGGTTCCATTCTTCGAAAATGCTTTGCAAAGTTAGTCGACGTTTGATGACCGCTTTGCCGCGACTTCTTTCTTTCTTGATTCCATAAGTTTTCGATCGGATTTAAACCCGGGCTGCAGGGGGGCCAATCCAAAACAGTTACAGATTGGTTCCTTAACAAGCACTTCACTACTTTTGCTGTGAGCTTAGGATCATTATCGTGTTGAAAAGTCCAAACAAAAGGTAAATTTTCCTCCGCATAGTGCAGCATGGATTGCTCTAAAATATACTTGTACTGGAATTTATCCATGTTGCCTTCTCTCTTTTTGACAGGTCCAACACCAAGTTCAGAAAAACAGCGCCATACATTGATATTTCCATCCCCATGTATGACTACCTACTTATTAGTTTATCTTGGATCTATTTCCTTATTGAGATGTTTTCTGACAGAATTAATCATATTAATCTTAGTTTCATGCAAAAACAGCACATGTTTCCATTCTCGTTCAGTCCAGTGTTCGTATTTTGTAGCAAAGTCAAATCTTGCCTTCACATTTTGTTTTTTCAAAAGTGGTACTTTCCGAGATAATCTTCAGTGCAAGTTTTCCTCACACAGTCTCTGTCTAATTGTCCTTGCAGACACCCCCTTCAAGCCTGCTGCACCATACAACTCTGAACTGTATCAGTTTCGACCCTTTAAATGGATCTTTTTAGCCAACAACACAATTTTTTAATCTTTCGGCCAAGTAGTTTCACTTGGTTTTGATTTTCTGAGTACGTTTTCGGTCGTGTGGAACATGTTAAATATGTTTTATAGCATTCATAACAATATCCTAGGAACATTTTAATTATCATGGAAGTTAAAAATAATATTTCTTGTGGACGAGTCGCAACTCTTGATTTTAACCATAATAATCGATATTAAAACGATTAAACATATGAATTTTAATTTTAAAAGTTAAAAATACTCAAAAATATTATGGAGTGTCAACGATTTATGAAATTACGCGGCAAAACGAAGAAAAGCACAATGCTGTTTCTTTTTATTTATAAAAAATTACAACTCATTTCTTATTGTCTTTAATTAAGTGGCCAGCTACAAGTACGTAAACAAAGTTTGTGTTACATTCCCACAGAGAGCAAGTGTCGAAACTAACAAGGAATATAACTATTTTTTGTCCCTCATTTTAAAGAACATATTGTCTTGTATGGTTTAATAAAAATAATACTAGATCAAATACCTTTTTCAGATAATTGTACTTCCTAATGTAAATCTTTTACGGTCAATTCGGGGGTGTCTTTAATTATGTGACCACCTCTGTATATTAAAGAATATGTGTTATTGAAGTGTCATCCTTTAAGTAGGCAATAACATGATATTAGAAACGTACCTATTAAATGAAAAGAATACATAAGCAATCAAATGAAGTATTACTGTACATTAGATGTTATTGAAGGTATCGTCAGTAATTCAATATCTAGACTGCAGTTGTGTCATGGCCGTAAGACCTTGTCTGATGCGCTTAATCTATGAAATTGTTTTTCAGATATCAATATTAGATATCTACCTATTAAACGAAAAAGTGAAAACATTTTATTTTATCTGAACAAACAAAAAAAATTATTCAAACTAATATCTAGACATCCTAGCCAAATTAATAAAGGCAATGGTAATAATAATCTAAAACGTATCATGGAGATGATAAAAATGTCTTTGAACCAAAAATATGTAGCTATTTTATTTCACGACCTTAAGAACCAGTATACGATTACAAACAAACAATTGCGCAAGTTTTAGTTATGAAGTTAATTGAGTTTGATTCGCAGTGATTTCACGGACGACAGAGGAATACAAGAAGATTACACGTTGGATTCGATCTTGACAGTCTACCCGGACAGGCCGACCTGTTATGTCGCCCTGTCTGGATAGATAGTCGTGATCGATTTCCATATTCTTCCAGCCAGACTCATACAGAAGACTTATAAGATATATGTTCTAGATTAAGACAAAACATTTCCGTTCATTTGTTTGCAATAAACATATAAAATTTTGTGTTGAATTTATTTTCATATAGGTATCCAACAATAAACATTTATATATTTTATATTGTCAGTACTTATCCCTTTATATTATTATTTATTTATATATATTTGTATTGGTATAGATCGATGAAACACCAGAGGCTAACGCCAGCGATGCGCTGTTAGCAAACGGAAGCGCTTCCGCGGCGCCGCAGACGCTCGACGAGGGAGATGCCCAAAGACCGTTACTGCCTTAAACATTATTTGTATGAACCGAATACTCAAACAATACTTAATTTTAAACATTTTTATTATCAAACAAATCACAATAATACTTTTTATTAGTGTTGTCCTGTATTAAAATACTGCAATATTAAGTATTTGGAAGTAACCACTTAATCACAGTCTAATTATTATCTCTTTATTTGTTAAGTTGTGAATTTCGTATTGGTATAATATTATGTTTTCTAGCAAGTTTTGAAATGAGTAACGTTTGAGTATTCGGAGTCGCACTGGATAATCACTTTGTCGCAAATCTAGATGTAATTTAATCTATGACTTAACGAAACCCTGTTGTGAGTGAACTAAATACGAAACTATCTTCGTTACATACTTTTTAATAAAATAAAAAAAAAAACTTGTTTAAAAGTCATCTAAGCAGCATGTGAATTAAAAAAATTACAGTGAAGAGACCATAGTGACATGACGCATAATATTTAATACCTATGCACGCAAATGATACGCAATGTAAAATCTGTGTGAGAACATTTTATTTATTATTTTAAGGAAGTAAACATAAGAAAAGAGTGTAATATTGAAAATATAAATGGAATCGATACGTATGCCAAAGTAAAAAATTTCAACTTTGGGGTACATTGGCACCGTACTTCCTTCTGATTGTAAGCATACACGTAAACTTAAATAGTGTAGGCACTTAGTAAAATATTTTCGCATAGTTCTTCAGTATATTGAATAAACAAATTGGTGTAATAATTTATTCAAATATCAGTTAACGCATAATTATTGTATAGATTATTAGAAAACGAAACATTGAACAACATATAGACTCATTAAACACGAATAAATATCACGATAATTTAAGAGTTAAACGATACTATTTATATCTTAAAATTTATTTATTTTTAATATCTTATTAATACAAATATGACTGAAATTAAGAGCTAAATGATATTTCTCACTATAGAAGGAATATTTTAGATTATTTTACGGGTAATTTAAATCTTACATTTATTTGTGTGTATTATTATTAAAATATTTCAAACATACTGTAAGAATACTTAAATCGGTGTCATCGTTGTTTATAAGTTAGTTATGGATGCTGTCGAGTATTACTTCATAAGATGCGACGAAATATTATTATGCAGTCATGCGTGCGCCCGGATATGCGAATCGCTCTTATGTAACTTTCATTTTGCGGATAAATCTGTAATCGGTGTTGCCTCATCTTCATCGTATACAAATAGGTAGCTATATTGTGATATTCATACTAGGAATTAGCTTATTATTAAATCACGTCTAGTTGGTATTCATTTTAACGCGTATTTAAAGTAGAAGATGTTACTTATAAGATAAATGTCATCGCATTAGTGCTGTTAGATTGTTTTAGAGACGTGCTTTTCATAATGATTCGCCTAGACATTCTAGCCTAAGTGTATGTAGAAAGTAGTTTTTAGTTAAAAAGTGCCGTAACAGACATTAATTATGTTTTATAAATAGATATATTGAAACTTATCTAAACGCTTGAATTTTATATTATTATCTGATATAAGTGTACAAAAGGTTTTTGATGGTGATACTGTAGCTATAGTTGCTGTACTAATCTTAGTACTGTTTAGATAATTTTATTTATTCTGTAGTAATTATACACTATCCTGTGATTTGTGATTACTTATTAACATATAATTTTTTACATATTTTAGCTCAAAAGTTTAAAGGTTTAACCTTGATAGCTAAATCTGTACTGAAATTCTTATCAGTAAATAAAGCAATATCTATCTACAAAAACTTTTTTATTCATTACCCCATAAATTCGTGAACCAACTTACCTGAAAACAGTGTGATATTTTCATTGTGTGTCTATCTACCATATTATACCCAATATTGATGTGTCCAGGACATAGGGGGCAACCCAGCTGGTGGGTCGCCTTGAGTATTTTATTATCGTTTTAGCATAATCAAGTGAATTAAACCGCGAAAAATATTTTTTCATTAAACTTGAATAACTTAGAACACACAATGAGATTTTATCTTGATTTTATGATACTATAAAATTTTAAGAATACTCAATGTAAAAAGATTGATCCTTTTTTAACGAAACCAACTTGACTTGACTGTGAATATTTATTTGTCTAGAGGAATCTACTTATAGAACAATATTTTGATATTCGCATTCTCATTCATCAGAACCTATACTTACTACTTCCCGCTGACCTAGAATCATACATTTTGGCGAAAACAAGGTTCACAGTACTACTTGCAAGTAAAGGTAAATATCCGATTATAATTATTAGCTTGTAACCGACCATGCGGAACAATGCAATTCCAACTAATACACAACGCAGGAGGAATAAGAATGTTCAAATGTTTGAACTTCGTATAAATGCATGATTTTTATATGTTGGAGTATTCTTAATTAATTTTTTATACCAACGCATAAACAACGGTGTTTTATAAGGTTGTAGTGTCTGTATGTGTGTAATGTATATGGCATAGTAGCGCCCAAATAGATGAACTGGTCTTTTTTTTCTTTAATTGGTGAATTATGGGAAGTGTTTGAAGCTGTTTGTTGATCATAGTTCGGCCTCCAAAAATTTATTAAATATTTTTGTAAAACTTACTTAATATGGGTATCAACTATCAACTGAAAGGGGTTGATTAAGATAATACACTATGATAAATTTCAAATCCAATATGTCCTCATCCTCAACCAATAAAATAAGAAGGCGGGGATTATTAATTTTTGAGCACACAGTGCAAACAAAACATTAAGGCATAGCAATCAATCAAACGTGTGTTAATGTAGGTAGATATGTCACAATATAGTGGTACTGTGATGGTACAATCTCATACAAACATACTGAAACAAACACAATAATGTAACCACTAACCACCTATTAAAAGTGAATTAATTTACATGAAATATTTTCTATTCTCCATCCCCTATTTGTTTAAAGGGTAGATTAGTAGATAGGGAATTCATGATAAAATTAAAATTAAACTAAACCATTTACTTTTATTTATTTAATAAATTCTGTTTTTGTTTTAACCTTTCATAATCTTATTAATGGAGGTTTAGAATATTTTCGCGGACGAATTCTACCAATACCCGTGGCCCCGTCATTGAAGAGGCTAGACATAGAGGGGTTTTGGTCAGTAGTCTGTGGTCAGTAGGAACCCGACATAAACCTCAAACACTGCTAGATTTCGCCACTTAAAAAAAAGGTGGAGAATATTAATGCAAGGGTTTCCAAATAATATATTTGGAGGGGAAGTTACCTACTAATTACTACCGGTATAAATAATGATATAAGTCCTGTCCAATAAAAAATAATAATGTCGATCAGTTGTTGACTGTGGAACTATCGTATTGTGCGATGCGCTACGAATTGAGAAACATCCGTCTTTTTTGGTATCGTTGGTTCAAAAAAATGAAAAGTAAGTACCTACCTATGTTGTAATTAATTAATAAAGTAAAATTTACCAACACCATTTTTTTAATTATAACTTCTTAAAACAATGTATGGTATTTCCTTTGTAGATATAGGAAATGGCAAGTACTTAATGTTGTTGTTTTTTTTAATGAGTGTGAAATTAACTACAGAGATTTTTAGTTGATA
Source organism: Colias eurytheme (assembly GCA_907164685.1). NCBI lineage: Eukaryota > Metazoa > Arthropoda > Insecta > Lepidoptera > Pieridae > Colias > Colias eurytheme. The sequence continues at coordinate 26,127 of CAJQZN010035588.1, read as the reverse complement.
ATACAATCACAGATACAATCGTGACCGTTATTTTTTTCAATCTACCTCTTACGTGCAATAAAAGTGTGAATTTTTTTACCATATTGATAATTATTTGAAGCTAATGCCTAATATCTTTTTATATACATAGTAAAAAGTAAAAATTTAAATAACTACGTCATATTTCAAAATGTATTTACGTGTCTACTTTAATACCTTTACCATTTTTCTTTGTGAACTTTTATTCCAAGGAAGAAAATACATTTGTTTATAAATACCATTAAAATATTATATATTTAAACAAATATTTTATTATAAGTAAGAACTTAAAATTAATTTAAGTATTAAATTATCCCGCGATATGAGAGTACCTAGTGTAGTTAAGAATCTTCCATTCTCCACTGAATTTCAACGGACACAACTGATTTAACTGTCATGAAACTACTTAGGTAATCTGGTTAACGATAACATGGAATTTCGGAAATTTTCCACATCTAAACTGAAAATGGGTGAAAACATATCTTATACCTCTATGGGGCGTTTTGGGAATATCATAAAAAGCTATGAAAAACCAGTAAAAAAGTTTTATAACCCAAAGCAACGGCGCGGCGCGGCGGTAGTGTCACTGACGGTCGCGATTGCGAAATTAAATATTTTAGTTGTCTTTACATAGTACCTACTATTAAACTTAAAATAGTAATCGACAGATTAGAAGAATTTTGCACTTTCAAATGCCTTGATAATAGTGCTACTGAAAAAAAAAACATAGCTCATGGATTCTGCAACAAAAACTGCATTTATGTAATTTTTATCCATATATGCTTTATCGCTTACAGACCGCACATAGCACTGAAGCCTGAAAATAATGTTAAAGTTTAAAATTCAAATTAATAGGATACCAGATAATTTTCAATTCAAAATCGAGCACGTTTCCTTGGAGAAAATACGAAAGTTAAAATATACATATTTACTAAGTTGTTTACCTTAACGCTGTTGAATATATTTTATTATTTTTTACAAAATATACGAAGTACCGCAGATAATATTATAATACCATATTAGTTTGTACGTTATATTTGGTATTATTTGTCATGGATTAGGTACCATCCGAGCGTTTTGATCTCGTCCGATTGGAAATATTTATTTATTTATAATAATATTACATTATAAAATCATGCAGGAAAAGATTTTAAATGATTACTCTAAGTACTTAAGTATCCTGAAATTCAGAAATAGATTTTTCAGTTCATATAATATGTATAGGCATGTTTATTTGTAGTAGATATTTTCCCTAGTTCTACGTTCAGATGTGTGAAATTTATCGTTTTTGGCAAACAGGGAACTTGACGCGAGTGATATATCACTCGCGTCAAGTTCCCTATAGGGTTGAGAAATTAAACGCTTCTTATCGCAATTTTAATAATAAAATAAAAACCGGCCAAGTGCGACTCGGACTCGCGCACCGAGGGCTCCAAATAAACAATTACAACATGATAAACAATTTTACCATATTGTAGCTTAAAATTTATGCTTTTAGCTATATTTCCTTTATCTATGCTATATACCTAAGACGTTGTTTTTTTACCAAATTTCAAGACTGTGTTCACGGGAAGTACCCTGTAGGTTTTGATTCCCTTGCGAATGTCGAGATAAGCGAAATTTACAGCATAAACGGATGTATCTTTTGATTGCGTTGGTTTATAAGTTTAATTTTTTCACAGCTTCAAGGGAAGGTAGGCCATAGTAGAGTAAGTATTCAATATAATTTTCAGACAAACAAGAGGACAACAAAGTGATGATTAATATTTGTAAGCAAAGTGTTACAAAAGCCTACTCCAAGATAAAAAGGTAACAACCTTATTTATTTTCAAAATTAAAGTCGATCATTACACATATTTTGTTAACGCATCTTTATTGATTAATTACAAGTATTAATTGATATTTTGACGAAACTCGTTAAGAACCTTTATTGCGTGAGATGGAGAATGGCACAACCGATAGTACTCTAGATGGCAGCTTTTTTATAAAGCTCAAATCTTCGAATTGTCTTCGAACATAGCTCAGGGGAATGACCTTAACAAACCCAGGTGTCCTGTACTTCACAAACAGTTTGCATTCCATGATGACGTGGCTTACCGTTTTCTTGTTTTCTAAGTTTGGTAAAATAAATTATAAAGTTTAAAATAATGGTAAGCGATAACTATCACTCTTCTTGTCGTACTTAGGTAATAATCTATATATTGTACATATTATATCTTTGTCGCTTTATATATTTATTATCATGTTTTTATGGCTTTAATTATTCTTTCCTATACTTTTGTGAATATATTTATTATATTTATACATATCTTTATATTATATTCTTACATATTATATTTATGCTCTGCCCTATCCCTCTCCTCTAACTAATTTCCTTCCGTACTCCGGTTGTCTGGAAGAAATCGCTATTTAGCGATAAGACCGCCATTTGTTTTAATTTATAATTAGATTAAGTTCATATTTTAGTTATGTAAGAGCAATAAAGGATAAATAAATAAATAAAATAAAATAAATACTATTCTGCTGTATCACCAACACAAAATGAGTGTACATTCTGATGCTCGAGTTTAGAGTAGGAAAAGGGACGACGATACTTTTTCTGATCCAACGTCTACTTTTTATTTATAAAAAAATATAGCAATAAATAATTATTGTATATACAACACATAATATTGTCCTTTTATTTATTTAGCAAAATAAACGCTTTTCGCTTTATGTAATTATAGCTACACCTATCAATCTTCATCAGTCTTAACAACATGGACCCATCATCATTTTTCCTTGCAAGCTAAAATCCAACTTAGTGTGTTAACTAGTTCCTATACAATTTTCACATGCGGCCAGTTCTATTTATTATTAAAACTCTATTAATTAGAAAACTGTTTAGTATCTTTTTAACAATTATCCTCTCATTAAAATTAATGGCATATCATTAAGTAACGATGGGATTACTGGTGTTAGAGGTTAATCTAAAAAAAA
>CAJQZN010035588.1:0-18130 GCA_907164685.1 Colias eurytheme | reverse complement strand
CTTTGTACATAATAATATAAATGAATACATTTAGGGTTAAATGTGTCGTGAGATCAAGTCCATGTAACATATTGCCACCCAAACACGTGGTAGATCCGGGTCAAAGAGGACAAGTTTCTTATTTATCGTTCCGGTGACAACTATTTTTTATTGCGGCATGTTTTATTCATCGCGATGCCTAAACTGACTAATTAACCTTCCAAAGTATTCTATGTAATGCGTTATGTTGATAAAAGATCAAAATCATACACTTCAATCTGATAAACAACTTAATTATTTTATAAGGACAAGTTATGTATTCAATTTCGAGACCTAAATAACCAATGTTATGAAATTCCTAAGAACTCGTTTTCTCTGTTTTAGGTATTGTATTAATGTAGTTGTTAATTTGAATTCGCTAAGAGATATACATTAATATTAATAACATTAAACAAGTCTTATTAATAACATATTATGGAGGATTATATTGCATGCGGAAATACTATGTGTACTTAACATTGTAAAACGGTCCACATTACGGACACAACAAAAATATTTCCTGCTTTTCTTTCTTTTATTACAGTCACTATAACCTACCTTCAATAAACAGGAAATTAAATTTAAAACCTAGTCATATGCTTCAGAATGTACTGAATTTTAAAATAGTACTTCTTCTCTGCTACTTGAATATAAGAACACTTAAAAAGGTCAATTATTTAATAATAATTAGAAATCGTATGTATGAGCAATGTTTTGCAATAGAATTTCCGAAAGTCGGGCAGTAACAATATATCGATAAGAGGACAATGATATAAGATTGCGCATGAGGCGGTGTGGCGGTGTGGCCCCGCAGGCCGCGGGCCCGCGCTCCGGCCGCGGCCAACAAGGCTGCCTCTCACAACTCGACCATTAGATTAGATAATATCGAGATGCCTTCGTTTCCTTATGTTACGTTGTTTGCGTTCACGCATAAATTTCGCATCAATTTCTGATAACTATTTCATAAGTGTGTCGCACTCTTAATAAATGTTACTGACAAACGTCTCATCGTGACTCTATCAATATCGATATCGATAAAACTAGAGATATTAGGTATTTTTTGAAACCCATAATAAAAACAATTTTTAAATTATAAATTATAATATATTGCTATCATTATTTTTATTTCTTGATCTTAACCAATTCGTAACACTTTTAGCAAATAAACCGATTTATATTAAGATTTCCTGAATTCATTATTATAATAATCGGCGGTCAAGGAAATCCACTATTCCGTGACCTTTCCGAATTATAATAATTTCGACAACCTCTACAAAGCATCAAATACCATGCATAATTTGATATAGACAGAACTTAGAAAGAGTCGTCCTTGTCGCTTGCTTAAGCGCTGACATTTCAAACAGTCAAATGTCACGTGCGCTCACCCCACCTTTGACATTTACATATATCCAAGTGACATTTTACATCTAATGATAAAAAACCCGTAACCCAAGAACAACAATTTGTCGACATGAGGAGGTATGCCTAGGTTTCCGTAGTAACTAGTACCAAGTAGTATTTCGAGTTACAATGTTTTCATAATTGATTTCTTTCTATAGAGGGTGTCTATGGACACCGTTGGCGGCGACAAGCGGATGACGGAGCCAAGAAAGAGGAAAGCCTGGAGCAAGAACTATGCAAGGACAAGGACGCTGGCGAATGGTTCCGCCTGGTCACCGGCGAGGGCGACAACTGTCGCGACGTCATCCAGTGCACTGCCTCGGTCAGTGCAATAGGCAATTACTACTTTTACACACGCACCTTTCATGATTATATGAGCATATCGGAATCAATGCCAGATTTACTTTGTCCATAAACGTATTTGGTCTCGACGGAAGCTTTTTAATCCTCAATAATTACACAATTAATGATATAAATTTATAAAGAATAGAAAAAATTCGATCACGAGGCGGGACTCGAACCCGCATCCTTTCGCGCCATACCGGGGCGGATGCCTGACCAATTCAGCCACTCGTGACCCGCCAGAGCAATCGAATTTATTCTATTCTTTCAGTTTTGTGTCTTAGGGACACACCGTGCGCGTTTTATCAATTAATGATATTAATATTTATATAATACTAGCGGTCCGCCCCGGCTTCGCCCGTGGTACATATGAAAAATAGATGTTGGCCGATTCTCAGACTTACCCGATATGCACAGAAAATTTCATGAGAATCGGTCCACCCGTCTCACTGAATATTGCAAATAAAACAAATATTCATACTTTATCACTTTAACAGGGTATACAAGCAATCCGTTGTCCAGCCGGTCTATTCTTCGACATCGAAAAGCAAACATGTGACTGGAAGGACGCTGTTAAGAACTGTAAACTAAAGAACAAAGAAAGAAAAGTCAAACCTCTGCTCTATACTGAGGAGCCACTTTGCCAAGACGGGTTCCTAGCCTGCGGAGACTCTAACTGTATTGAACGTGGTCTCTTCTGTAACGGAGAGAAAGATTGTGCTGATGGCTCTGATGAAAATTCATGCGGTAAGTTACAGCAAAAAACATTGTAAAATATTTTTTTTCCATTTATAGAACAAAAATGTGACCATAACATGAATTAAAAATATTCTTGCCTGCAAGGCGCGACGAGCGACGACTCTGAAATGCCAATCACTTGGCCTAAAAAAACATCTCAATGCTATGTTGTAATATACTGTAAGCAAATAGTGTTTTGTCTTTTCAATATTTTATTTTTTATATAATTAAAAAATATATGTTATCTTAGATTTCTTAAAGTTTTTGTTTTCAGTAGTTTCAATTATTCGTGTTTATTGTAGGTAATTGTAAATACCATACCATTATCTGATCGTCGTGTTATTCGAAATCAGTTTGAAGTGACTCTATGAATAACAATGAAGTTATCAGCATGAAATAAATTAAATTTGCTACGTGCAGCTTGAAATAGAATGTTGTTCAATAAAGTTCATATACAGTGTACACTACTAGATTTTTTATTTTGTTTTTCATAGCAAAGCAAAATTTTTCTCTTGGTTGCGAAAATCCAGTGAACTTTACAGTTAAGTAGGTATGCAACCAAGTAAACCGGTAATATTTTGCAATCAAATGAATTATAATTGAATGTGCCAACGTGTTACCTATATTGTATACAAACATATGCTTATTTTAGCACTGGAAATTTAGAAATTGTGCTTTATTCTATATCTATTTACATACTCTACGATATAAAGTGAAATCAAATTAACCGTCGGTTAAGTTGAGCCGAAAGAATTGATCGGGCGAAAGTACCCATACAGGTTTCAATACTTGTGTCAAGACATGTACTTCGAAGGAGTGGCTCGAGAATCATATAGGCAGATATTTTAACAATAAATTATTCAACCTATCGATTTGGTTTTAGCTTTACATTTATGATTGTATTTTTTTGTAGATAACGACAACGACCCCAACAGGGCGCCTCCATGTGACACGTCCCAGTGTGTGTTGCCAGACTGCTTCTGTTCTGAAGATGGAACAGTGATTCCTGGCGATTTGCCAGCCAGAGATGTCCCACAGATGATCACTATCACTTTTGATGATGCTATTAATAACAACAATATCGAACTGTACAAAGAAATATTTAACGGAAAACGCAAGAATCCAAATGGTTGCGATATCAAGGCTACATTCTTTGTCTCACACAAGTACACAAACTACTCGGGCGTGCAAGAAACCCACAGAAAGGGACACGAAATTGCAGTTCACTCAATTACGTAAGTTTCAATAATTCTTTATAATTTTTACTTTAAAACCTTGGGTATTTTAATATGACAGAAGTTCTCATAAGTATTATTTTCTGCTCATTTTCATCATTAGTATTAGTTAAAATTTACGCAATTTAAAAAATTCATAATACTAAAAGTACTAAGTTTTTATAATTAAGTTTAAAACCATTAAAATGTCTTAAGTCTCTGTTGCCTCCTCTGATATAAAAAAAGTATTTCTAAAATCTAATGTCTCGACAATATGTATTAAATATGGTAAATTTCTACAGTCACAACGATGATGAACAATTCTGGAGCAACGCTACTGTAGACGACTGGGGCAGAGAAATGGCTGGCATGAGAGTCATCATCGAGAAGTTCGCCAATATCACAGATAACAGCGTGGTCGGCGTCCGTGCTCCATACCTCCGTGTCGGTGGAAACAACCAGTTCACTATGATGGAAGAGCAAGCCTTTTTGTATGACAGCACTATTACCGCTCCTCTCTCCAACCCACCCCTATGGCCTTACACGATGTACTTCCGTATGCCACATCGCTGCCACGGTAACCTCCAAAGTTGCCCAACGAGAAGTCATGCTGTCTGGGAAATGGTTATGAACGAACTCGACAGACGTGAAGATCCTTCAAACGACGAATACTTGCCTGGTTGCGCTATGGTTGACTCTTGCTCAAATATTTTGTCTGGAGATCAATTCTACAACTTCCTTAACCACAATTTCGATCGACACTACGATCAAAACAGGGCTCCTCTCGGTCTTTACTTCCACGCCGCTTGGTTGAGAAACAATCCTGAATACTTAGAAGCTTTCCTATACTGGATTGACGAAATTCTTTCAACGCATAACGATGTATACTTCGTAACCATGACACAAGTTATTCAATGGGTCCAAAATCCACGTACCATTTCTGAAGCTAAGAACTTCGAACCTTGGAGGGAAAAGTGCTCAGTCGAAGGACCTCCCGCCTGTTGGGTTCCACACTCTTGCAAACTTACATCTAAGGAGGTTCCCGGGGAAACGATAAACCTTCAAACTTGCTTGAGGTGTCCCGTCAATTACCCATGGTTGAACGACCCATCGGGTGATGGTCGTTACTGAAAGAGATCTCGCGCCATAGGAGGTGCAAATTAGTCGATATATTAAATTACAATTGACGAATTGCACGGACATCATATTTGAGGTCTTACGTTCGAAATGTCAATTTTGTTATCAGGGTCGAATTGAACTTTAGAAACTTTGAATATGTGTCCATGTAATTAAAATGTACCGGGTCAAAATCCCGCTTGTAGTCTAAGTACCTACCTAAATGTATGTAATATAGATTCACATGAATATTTAATAGGTCTGTTTAATACTTTATGTGATTTTTCTACTTTAAGTCTGTTGGATAAAATTTAAAATACAAAATACTATAAAAATACACTGCATTTTATTTAAAAATCTAATCCATCCTATCAAGATAAGAAATATGCCCCAATTTATGCAACACGTTTGTTATGCACTATGTAACAAGCAGATAAAACAATACTCTCACGACTCGTGGGTATATTTTGCAAGAAATAAGAAGTGCTTAAGATGCGCTGAGAATGTTTGCACACGTAACTACTACTACACTTAATTAATTAAAGCACATTTTTACAAATCTCCCCTTCTATTGACAATATAAATAATATTAAATTAACTACATAATTGAAAGAAAGTATATATAAAATAATAATAGAACTTTGCTTTAATATAGGGAACATCAGCAGAAAAGAGAAGGTAAAAAACGCTAATATGAGCAATAATATTTATTACCCTAACATATTACAAGCACCTATTAACTTTAAATCGACAATATGGGCAACGATAAAGAGAATTAGCTATACCTATTATTATGAAATACTATTCGATCAATAAGTGGTAAACATTTTACGTTACATTAAAAAAATACATAATAATATAATTTGAATTAATTTATATCTATTTGAACTATTTCTTTCATCGCATGATCAATGAAAACACATCCTGATTTTAATTAAAAACAACTATTTTAATGCTATCTAGTTATTCGACACAAACATTTGTAACCGAATGACGAATGAAATTTCTAATAGGGCGACATATAACTATTTCGCTTTTTACTACATGACTGGCCTTCAAGAGTGAAAAAAATACTAGTAACACTTCCCGTAGTGCTATTTCTCTTTGAATTACGAACAATCATCGAAAGAAACACAGTTTCACGAAAATAATTTTATGCCTGGGAATAAGTAGCACTCAAAATTACGTTATATTTTTTGTTCTTAAAGTAGGTATTGTGCGACACTAGGCTAGTTAATTAAAAGATTTCATTACACTGTCTTTCGTTGTTTTGTTCTATAATTGCAATACAAACATTCATCGAATTCTTAAAAATATAAGCATACAGGAAAGGAAATACGACCTTTCAAAGGATTTACTGTTGTTGGAGTTTTTGCTGGTTTCTTGAACAAAACATTAATTATTTCTAGGTAGTTGAGGTTAATGTGTCAAGGTTTTTATTTTGCGAACTTTAACAGCTAATTTTATACATAGTATATTTATTAAACTAATATTTAAGCATAACTAGTTACTTTTATTGCATATAATTTATGTGTTTTTGCTATTGTCGCCGCAATATTTTATTACAGGTTACATTTTTTATATTGTATTTTTTATTTTATATGTAGAACTAGCTTACCGCCCGCGGCTTAGCCTGCTTTGTTAAAACCTAATAAATTATATACTAAAACCTTCCTCTTGAATCACTCGTTCTATTAAAAAAAACGCATCAAAATCCGTTGCGTAGTTTTAAAGATTTAAGCATACATAGGGACATAGGGACAGAGAAAGCGACTTTGTTTTATACTATGTAGTGATACCTACCTATGTAGAATACCTATCGCGCTAGTCTATTGCGACTTTTTTTCTATAAACCGACACTGGCCACCAGAGCCGCATTCAATTAGTATTTTACAGCCAAAGCTCATTTATTTCTTAAGTGGAATCAGAATAGAATATAGAAAAAACGGAAATTTTCCGATTATTTATCTAAAGTAAAATATCTATTGCTTCTAATTTCTAAGACGTCACTTTTGTGTATAAAACAACATAGGTATTAGGTATAGATAATCTGCTTAATAATTCAGTTTCGTGATGATTGAAATTTGAACATTGTATTTTTAATGAATATGTCAAGAAGAATGATGAAGGCAAAAAACTTTTTAAGCGGAGGTTATTGCCCATTACATACAATGAATACCTAATGTTTTGGGGATAAGCTGCCTGCTTAAATTTATTTAAAGAAAAAAGGAACAAACTTTAAATATGTTTTTAATAAGAAATGATCACATGCTTATAAAGAAAAATATTGCAAAATTATTTCAACACACTCCTATCAGTTAATTTATCCCTGAGAATAAGTCATTCAAAAAGTATAGCATTGACACATCATAGTGGTATGATATACGCAACGATGACAAGACAATAGGCGCGGGGCGCCAACACGACCCTCCCTCATCTTACGCTGTAGTAGGTGGCAAGTTGCACATCATCGATTTTAGTTTGGTCGTATATCGTCACCGCAGTACAATAAAACTTTCCATTTCATTTTGCAATAGTCTGTGTAAATTGAAGTCAAAAAAATCAGATGTTTTGCGCGAAGCGACAGTAGTACCCACCTCAACGCTTCGCTTATGAGGCGTGCAAAAGGATAATGTAAATCAGCTGTATTGTTAGCGACATGCATCAAAACAAATAGAGAGTTGGTATTTTTCTATTATTGATACTGAATATAATAGCTTGGAGAAGCGCAATTCAGTCTGCGTTAGTGAAAGCAGTGAAAGTCAACCAGTATGTACACAACCGCAATGTTATTTATTTCTATCAAGCATTGCAAATAAAAATAACATCCTTTTGCATAATCACAAATATAATGTCAATGTTAAGTGAAACTGTACTTAAATATGTATAATAGAATGCAGTTAAGAATCAACTGAAATATTACTCATAATTCCTTTTAGTCTCTGCATGATTCACATTGTAATAATAGGTTAAACCTTCAGTTTAACTGGAAATAAACCGGCATTAGTAATGTACCTAGTGAAATTTAAAGTAAATGTTTAATATTTAAATAATCTGAGAAACCAACAATTATAGGGTCTGATGATTATCACTTACTTTATAATAAAAACAAAACATTATTTGTTATTCTTTCTCCCATCATACTAAAAAAGTCGATAAAATTCGTGATGAGAATTTTGAATGGAATTGTAATATCATAATTTTGATCCCGCTTTGGCCGGCGAAGGTATAAGCTGAAATAATGTAAATATGTAAGTACCAAAATAACAAAATACTTTTATATTAATAGAAAACTTAATTCGTATTAATGAAGATGGATCAATATATTTAAAATTAAAATTTTCCTTGTCGTAACTAAATTCGTGGAAACGTGTTCACTTAGCTTTAAAAATGATTCCAGCACCTCTTGTAACTTTTCGCAATACCTCTTCGAAACAAGGCCGTAAAATTATAAAATGGCATAAATTATCATGTAAATATACACCAGTATAAAGATTATTAAAACTTAATAATCAATTAATATACTGTTGTTATTCTTATATTGATTTAAGCAGTAGAATAATCACCCAATTTTAATTTTGCCACTATTTGTCTTTGCCTCTTTATTATGAATTATGTTATGGAACATATAGTTTTAGGCACTTTAAACATTTTTTATGGAATATTAAATAAATATATATGTACTAGATTTCCACCCGCGGCTTCGCCCGCATTTTCAAAGGAAAACCCGCATAGTTCCCGTTCCCGTGGGATTTCCGGGATAAAACCTATCCTATGTGTTAATCCAAGTTACCCTCTATATGTGTGCTAAATTTCATTGTAATCGGTTCAGTAGTTTTTACGTGAAAGAGTAACAAACATCCATACATCCATACATCCATACAAACTTTCGCCTTTATAATAGTATTAAGATTTTATTATTGTTGCTCACATCCATACTGGTTGGCCTCATTAATATAATACAGCTTGGAATTAGCTAAGGTACTCAAGCTCGGCTATACCTACAGTGAGGTAGACATAGGTATGCATGCATTGTCGCAAGTGAAAGGAAATATCTTGAAGGATCCTTGACTCTTGCGCGCCTACTCGCCGCCGTGTCGTCGTCACAAGCTTAGCTGTGATGTTGTGGTACTGTGCGCATCTTAATTATTTCATTATTCTTTTATGCTCATGCGCAATATATTTATTTCATGTCTACATACGAATTTTGTTTCCTATAGATTACATAATAACACGTAGTGACTCACTATACCTATACACGACTCAATAAAAACTTCAGAATCACTGTTTGAACTTGAACTTATTTTTCCATTGCATTAATTAAAACAATAATATTTTTTTGTGTCTAGTTTTTCTTGTCTTAGCACTGTTCATACAAATCATAATCATATTATAATTTTAACATTGTACAAAGTTTTGAACATTGTAAAGATTAACAAAAGATCTGTCTTCCGGCTAGGTACCTACCTATTAATATTAGCAATTAGCATACAGTAATGATAGTCTTTTGCTTTAATTTCCGCCTTAGGATATATGCAATTCCTGATCTATCCACATCTGTTACCGTATTAAGAATGTTTGATTTCCTGTACACTTGAGAATTGAATTAAATTTTTCAAAACAATATATCCTGTTAAATATCCTTACAGCGTGTTCGATCAAATTAGTTGTTTCTTTTTGTAATCGAATGGTTAACACTTTCACGCGATGCGCCATTTTGTTACGTAACATTTCCGAATACTTAACATTTAAACTATTGGTTGCTAGATTCTTATGCAGTTGTTACGTGCATATATATGACCTGGATAGCTGAAATACATCAAACATGAGACTAAAATTAATATTTTTCAAGTGGATGTTGTTTAATCTCACTTTTAAAAACATGCCAAACAAGCGACTTATCTATTAATCTATTCACCATTTAACATATTCGCGTGACCTTTGACGACACAGTAGGGGACTGATTAATTAAATATTTTATAACAAGGTGCTACTTAAGTCATTTAAGTAAAGCCCACATATTTTAATACTGATTCCTCATTAGTAAAATCTGTTTGAAAAATAGATCTAACTTGTTTTAAATACCAGGGATATTATAACATAAATTACGAAATATTATTAAAATAACATTATGTTAAAAATATACAGTATGTGTTGTTAGTAAATACAAATTTATAATAAGTAGGTACTATAATTATTATAAATTTGCCCGATAGTAAAATTTCATTGTCAGTTTAACTGGTCTATATGTTACATATTGATAGCAAAAAAATTGAAAAGTTAATTTGTATGTATACGCATATGATGTATTAATAAAATTATAATAATTTATGTAAATAACCCTAGATCTTGGCGTTTTATATTATTTAATAAAATCACTTGCAGCCAATACTGATACAAATAAATGCAGTTAAAAATTTTCTTACTTGAATATAATTATTTAATTATTATTTACTAGATTTCCGCCCGCGGCTTCGCTCGCGTTTTCAAAGGAAAACCCGCATAGTTCCCGTTCCCGTGGGATTTCCGGGATAAAACCTACCTTATGTGTTAATCCAAGTTACCTTCTATATGTGTGCTAAATTTCATTGTAATCGGTTCAGTAATTTTTACGTGAAAGAGTAACAAACATCCATACAAACTTTCGCCTTTATAATATTAATAGGATATTTTTGAGTATCATATAAATAGATTAAAATAATAGATTAATTTAATTCATAACGCGCAAAATAATTTTGTTATTATTTTAAGTAAACTCGAATTGAAAATGTTCATAAACGTACACATACCATACACATACCTTAAACGCGTTGATGTCTAATACAGGTGACGACTATCGATTGATACGACAAAATTATTTAAAATACTGAAAATGTTGTTATTTTGTACGTATTTGGTAATATATCTTTTAAAATTCATTTTATTCTTGTGTATTTACATCTTATATTGTTTAACATATCCTCTAAAAGTGCATACTTACTTAACTCAAACGTTCAGTGCAACACAAAATCAACTCATTTTATCAACTTTCTGCGAGTGCCAAAAAGCAAATAGTAGATTTAACATATTCGTGTTAAGTGCCACTCTAGACATTTGTCTGTTTTCACTGCTTAACTACAGAGTATTATTGAACCTTTCTATGATGACGATTCTATACAGTTTAACAATAACACCACCATATTAAGATTTAGAGGTTCATCAGAAGCGTTGCAAGTAGCGTTAATTTTGGTTTTTGATTAAAATATCATAGGGTCAAACGTCGGGTCGTGTCGGCGGCGCGGGCGCGCGGAGGTGCCACGCAGAGATCGCGCCGGCCCCGACCCGCTCGTCTCGTGCCGTGGGCCTCGGTACTCACGTTACATAACTTGATCCACCCGGATATTGCCGCAAGGCCACATATCTCGCTAAACTTTGATGCATTCGACCCGATAAACATGCAATTAAAATTGAAGTAATCATTTTACATGAAGCCTGTGTGTACTTCGAACAGGTATAGGTACCTAATCTACCTGCTCGTAACCGCAATAATGAAGGATAAAGACTTTGATCGATTGTGGTCACAACATGCAATCGGAGATTGTTATAACTATATACATGCCTATTCATTAATACCTGTATGTGGCACATACATACATTATCTTTATACTCTAATGTTTAGTTTTACATTGAATTTGTTTACCTATATCCATTTAAAGAGCTTAGGTTAGACGCAGGTATTCTGAATTGTAAATAAAGCATAAATTTTTTGCTACGGAAAAACACTTTTACTACAAATCTTATGTCCTTCGCTCTAAAATTAAGACATAATTATGTAAATTCATATATTAATTTTCGAATCTTCTCTCCACCTTTATGTGACATTGACATAAATTTTAAAAACTGGTTCGTATTATAATCGAAAGTGAGGATTTATCAATAAAATTACAATAATGAGGCTTCTTCAGAAATGTTACGATGTTAGGTTTAGCTTATTGCATATTATTGTGTAATCATTATTAAAGGATTTTTATTAGGTCGTTTGGATTGAGTATAATAAATTGATAGATTTAAACGATAATATTTTATAATTATAATGTAGAAAATATAAATATATTGTGAGTTGTATATAGTGTATAGTAAAAAATAAGTTAAATTGAAATCGAGATACGGAAGTGCATATGTGGTCATGATTGATATTGACTTCCAGCAATTTCCTACCTTCCTTTACCTTTTGACCTTCATTCAATAAAACGGCGCAAATATCAAATTAATAGTTAAAATAAAATCGCGTCAAATTTAAAGATATGATGATATATGTAAAAAAATCTTTAAATTAGATCTATTTCGTAGCACATCAATAATTTGATAGTTTTTTACTTAGTAGGTATACACTAAAGGAAAACTACTTATTCGTAAGATATCTAAAATAGTGATTGATTGAAGCCTTAAAGTAAGAATTTATGACAATAGTGTAAAATTGCACACATTATACATTTCAAATACTTGGGGTGACATCTACGAACCAAGTGGCTACGATCGCGTTACGCGATGCCTGATATATGTTCCATCAACAATATTTATTATGACAATGAATCGTTAGATTTGATGTGAATATGATAATTAAAAACTAAACAAATAATAATTGTATGCTTATCATAGCTGTTTACTATCACTATGAATAATGTCACCGTGTGCTTATTAAAAGCTTCGACAGAGAAGTGATGATTTATACTGGCGGGAGGTATAGTGCGTAGAGGACGGGTGGAGTGTCTCGGCTGGTGTCGAACGCGAGGTGCCTGGTTATATAAATAGGTGAAGAGGGGCAGCAAGCACCTCTTGCACTTTCTTGCGGAGCGCGACGCAACGGCCAGTCTTTGCCGAGCGCTATGGCTCGACACGCGTACCTGTGTCTTGGTGTGCTGTTACTCGCCTACTCCGGTTAGTACTCGTAACTTTTCCATAGGTTTATTTTTTAATTATTAGTGTCTAATTTCACAATTTTGTTATAGTCCTTCGACAAAACATATTTCATTTGTAAAGTTTTAAAAAAGTAACGATAATGATGGTAGTGCTAAAAAATGGCGGCTTTCAAATCAACGTATTATTTTAAATTTTTATATTTTAGATAATCATTTAAATGAATATTAACTTTCGTTTTTGTTTTTTGTACTATGCATCAACATAATATAATATATTTAGCGCTGGTCAAATGGCGAATGAGATATAGCACCAGTTATCTACGTGGCCGGTGTTGACCTCGATTTCTTTTTAAAGTTTTACCTTTCAATGCCGTCATCGACTTGCTTTCGGAATACGCAACTGACAACTGAAATACGTGTGAATACGATATCTTGTGTAATTTTATTCGTTTTACATGCAAGTTAATATTACAAGCCGATTAAGCAGTGAACCCTGACAATTTACCCAACTACTTGCCTTTGAATCACGCGCACTACGGCACTCGACTCCAAAATGAAACGGTACTACATTCCTACCCGCGTGTGGTAATCGTAGCTTACGTTGAAGTGTTACTCAATAGCAGTTCCAAGCTTGTATAATAAATATTACTAACAAACAGTTTGTTTCAATCATGACGGCAAAAAAATATTCTCATGCTCTCGTTCTGAAATGTATCGCAATTCCAAGTGGAAAAAAATGCATTCATTGTATTAAATGTAAATGTTTTTATAGTGGTAGGTGAGTCGAGAGTTAAACGTCAGGATGATGATGGCGGAGATGAAATAAACCCGGAAGAGCTTTGCGATGGACGGCCGGCGGACGAATACTTCCGGCTCTCCACAGAGGGCGACTGCCGTGACGTCGTCAGGTCAGTTTACTATAACTTCGTATTATTCATAAATTTTTCAGCCACGTGAAATCATCCATGCGTAGCATAAAACGAGCAAGTTTTATAAAGCTTAAACAAGGTCATCTAAATTGTTGATTTATTTATATGCTTCGTTAGATATTCAATTCAGAAACTTGATATTCCAGCCAGTGAACGGAATGGTCGATAACGTGCCTTGAATAATATACCTAACTTGATTGTACAGAAACTAAACAATGCAATGTCCACTCTGTAGACTGCGTGACATTTATTTTTTTTAGCTTGTACTTGCTTTGATATTGAATTTATAATGCACTAAAAAAACTGACGTGGATTTAAACATACAATCATTTTTTTTTTCAAATGATTTACCAAAATAACTTTAGGAACAAACTATTTTTTATAAAATTTAATTATTTATAGGATTTTTTACATTCATATTATAAAATATATTATTTGAATAGGTATTTTTTACTAAATTTGACGCTATCTACCTACCTACTATAGTATTTTATCTACCTCATCAATAGGTACAAATACGATAATTAAGAATAGGTATACTGATATAAATAGAATATTTTTACTTTTGCTTATTACTTTTTCAGAGTATTATTTTAAGCAGCGATTATTGTGTTTTAAAAGTTTATTTAAATAGCTTATACTACAGCAAGCAAGCTTAGATGTAAGACGACATGGAATGCTGAGAAAATACGACTTATTTGGAGGCTTCATAAGTCGTCCAAATACATTATGTTTTACGAATGGTTTAATGCCTATTTATATGAATCTGGTTCAATAAGTTGAAGGCTTGGCTGTGTACAGGTGCGACAAAGGTGCTGAGAATGGCGTAACCAGGCTCGCATCGGTGAAGTGCCCCGGCGGTTTGGCTTTCGATATCGACCGACAAACCTGTGACTGGAAAACCCATGTTAAGAATTGCGATAAACTAGAAAGTAAGTTTCGATGAATGTGGGAAGTGGTCGAACGAAGGGCTGGCTTCCGTCTTAACTCATATTGGATTTTCTTCACAAACGTCCAATACCAGTTAGCCTTTTGTGCGTCCGCTTCCGGCCTATTTTTACTTGAAATAATTGTTTATTTCTTATTAATACAGGTGCACTAGGTCAGGTCTTAAACAGATCACTTGCCCATCCGGACTGTCTTTCGATCTCGATAAACAGACCTGCGACTGGAAGGGTAAAGTGAACAACTGTGACAAACTTGAGAGTAAGTGGCGACAAGTTATACGCGTGTAGCGAGCTTGGGTGAAGGGGCCGCGTCGCACAGTAGATTTGTTTTGCATGAGGCCCCGGACAAAGGGAACGGCCTTCAAAAGGACCGACCTTAACTACACAATGGAAACAATTGTTTTGGCATACTTATACACTAATCCTGCTGATATATTTTGTCTTAAACATTTTTTTTTTATTTACAAAGCAACCGTGCTAGAGATACGTAAAAAGAAACTTACAATAATCTTCGTCTCAATCACTGATGATCAATCACGCACCAACAATTGTTGAAATATTGAGCGACAAACACAACGCAATCATAATTCACTCATTTCACGTTTCTTCCAATGCTTATGCTTTAATTGACATTATCATTAATAATGCTCTTTCGGACTTTTACTAACATTTTTCTTTTTGGGGTAATATATTATGTAAATAGGAAATTACAACTTTGTTTGCAATAAATAATTGTATCATACACAACCGCTTTACTTTAACAAAATAAATTATATGGAAGGCTTAACTTCTTATTTTTGGATGGTGTTTGGTTTATGTAAATAAATAAAAACAAAAAAAAATAAGCCTTCTTTAACTTTAAGGTGTAATTTATATAAAATTAGAAAAATATAATATGTCTTTCACCACTTCTCTTCCTTCTGATATTGATTTCAACTGGTTCATAGTGATAATTCATTTCATATCATACAATATTTACATTAATATTCTAGGTCAAGAATAACGATTGACCCATTTCCTTCTCTGAACTATCTTCTACATTACAACAATGCTTTGACCCAGTGACTAATATTTCATAAACTCTTTCTCGTCTCTTCTTGACCACCACTGAAAAGATAATACTTATCCTTATTAATTTTTCTGATGTTAACTCATCTCTCATGCTTCCGAAACCTTTTCACTTTATTACTGACGACACACTGAAAATACACAAAGAAATACGTCCACCCTACGTCCTCCCTAAAGACACACGAATTATTTCTAGATTTAAAGATTATTTACGTTTTCAGAGCCAAGGAAAATTCTGCCTATTCTGAAGACCGACGAACCAATTTGCCCCGACGGAAAATTGGCCTGCGGCAACAGGGAATGCGTTGACAAAGAACTGTTTTGTAACGGCAAACCAGACTGCAAAGACGAATCTGATGAAAACGCCTGCAGTATGTATCTTTTAGCTCTTACTAAAAATAATCAGAATAATTCAATTAAAAGTACGTCACTTTGTAGATTTTGCCATTGTGCGTAACAAAACAAAATAATTAAATCAAAATATAATAATCGTAAAAATATTGGTTAGCCTATGTTCACAATAATTATTACTATCGAATCATCATTTTAAACACTAAAAACATCACTCATTAACTATATCTTATATAAAGTGTAAAGTTGTTGTCGTAGCTAGATCATATTATATTTAATTTAATTACACACCGTGACGTAAATAAAGTTCACCATTCACTTTATAGAAATCGGTTACATAAATGAGAAAGATCTTGTGATTAGGTTACCTAATAAAATATTATACCTAACTGTAATTTATAAAATTATGAGTAGATACGTTATACATATATACAAAGAGCAAGATATAAGTTCTAAATAATATATTTCCTCTTGCAGCTGTCGATGTCGACCCCAACAGAGCTCCCGACTGCGACCCTAACCAGTGCGTCCTTCCCGACTGTTTCTGTTCCGCTGATGGTACCCGTATTCCCGGTGGAATTGAGCCTAACCAAGTCCCACAGATGATCACAATCACTTTCAACGGCGCCGTCAACGTAGACAATATCGATTTATACGATCAGATATTCAATGGCAACCGACACAATCCTAACGGATGTCAAATTCGTGGTACATTCTTTGTATCTCACAAATATACTAACTATGCTGCGGTACAAGAATTACACCGTAAGGGACACGAAATTGCAGTATTCTCGCTCACTCACAAGGATGATCCACTCTACTGGACCAGTGGAACCTATGACGACTGGCTGGCTGAGATGGCCGGTGCCCGTCTTATTGTAGAACGTTTCGCTAATATTACAGATGCGTCTATCATCGGAGTGCGCGCCCCATACTTACGTGTAGGTGGTAACAAGCAATTTGAAATGATGGCTGACCAATATTTCGTCTACGACGCTTCAATCACAGCTCCTCTTGGTCGTGTCCCAATCTGGCCATACACTCTATACTTCCGTATGCCACACAAATGCAACGGTAACGCTCACAACTGTCCTTCCCGAAGCCATCCAGTCTGGGAAATGGTAATGAATGAATTAGATAGACGTGATGATCCTACTTTTGACGAATCACTTCCTGGTTGTCACGTTGTTGACTCTTGTTCTAACATTCAAACTGGTGATCAATTCGCCCGTCTTCTTCGTCACAACTTCAACCGTCACTACACGACTAACCGTGCTCCTCTTGGTCTACATTTCCATGCTTCTTGGCTCAAATCCAAAAAAGAATTCAGAGATGAACTTATCAAATTCATTGAAGAGATGCTTGAAAAGAACGATGTCTACTTCACTTCCCTTATCCAAGTTATCCAATGGATGCAAAATCCCACAGAACTGTCATCACTCCGCGACTTCCAGGAATGGAAACAAGACAAGTGCGATGTTAAGGGTCAACCTTTCTGTTCTCTACCAAACGCTTGTCCTTTAACAACACGAGAGTTACCAGGAGAGACCTTACGTCTGTTTACATGTATGGAATGCCCGAACAACTACCCCTGGATCTTAGATCCTACGGGCGAAGGTTTTAACGTTAAGAAGTGATCTCTTAAGTAAAAGTGAAGAAAAGACTGTACACATGTAAATAATACTCAGTAATATTATTGAATACAATTAATCGTGACTTGTATGACATGACGAAAACACCAACTCTGGTTATATTAATTATTATTGTTGTCAATGAATTTATTGCCTATTTATATGTATGGAAACTTAGAGTTGGTGTTTGACGTAAAAGGTATTGAATAATGTCGTCACTCCGCTGTATACTGCAAGGATAGATAATCTTATGTATGTTTCATTATAATTTAGGATGTTACAATTTTTATGGACAATAAAAATTAAATTGGATTTCGGTATTTTATTTCTCCTATTTTAACTTTAAAATTTAAATTTTGCAATTAAATTGTAAGAAAAGAGTAACTTAAAGTGAGTAATTATAAAATAATAAAATGAAATAATACATATATATTTTTTAAGAAACTATCATTGCAATATTATTACAATGATAGTTTC